>BSBK01005677.1:120000-236298 GCA_027943335.1 Chamaecyparis obtusa | reverse complement strand
TTTCTCAAAGAGTTCACATGCCTTGTCTATAGTTCCACACTTTGCATACATGTTTACCAGGGCAGTTGTAACTACAACATGTGACAAAATTTCTTTATCTTTTATGCTTTGATGGATGTACACACCCTCTTCTGAAACTCCCATTTTGGCATAGACAGGGAGAATGCTGCCAAGGGTTGTGGAATTTGGCTTTACATCCGCCAAATGCATTTGTTTGAAAATTTCTAAAGCTTTTTCAAGGAATCCATTTTGTGCATATCCTGCAATCATTGCAGTCCATGAAACAATATTTTGTTGAGGCATTCTCTAGACCCCCAGAAGAAGGAAGTCTAGAAGATGAAATCAAGAATATGACTTTTAGTTGTATGAATATAATGCAAAAAAACTAGAGCTTGGTGTTCACTTCAAATAGAGGATCAACATTCAAGATCTTAGCAAAATCATATCCATTTGATATCAACAAAAGACTTCTAAGTGTATATTATTATGAGAGCAATGGTTTAAATTTTATGATTGAAACCTCCAAGAAAAAGGGAGCTAATGTCATGCTAGGCAACTTAAAATGGCCTTCTTGGGGAATTAGTTCTATAGAGTTGCCAAAAATGTTTGAAGAAAAGAAGAAAAAGAAAAATTTCAGTGCAAAGGAGTTGTTTGTATTTAATTTAGGAAAATCTAAATCAACATTGTCTCAAAAATCTCCATGGTTAAATACCAAATATGTTACTCAAATGTACATTGTGATTACTAAAAAAAGTCAAAAGAAAAGACCCCTCTTTTCCTTTGTATTATTTTAATAGTGAGGATTTCCATTGTATTTTTTAGCTACAACAATACTTACATATTAGAAAACTTTAAAAAAAATCTAATGACAAGAAAAACTTACATCTTATGATCCAATCTAGTGTTATTTTTACTCATTTCCATCAATTGTAGGAAGCGGAGGATTAAGATCCACAACCAAATGAAATCCTGTCACTAAAAACATTTTCTTTTGTCTCAAAATTGATGACAAAAAATGAAGAATCACACACTCTTTGAACACTTCACCTTTGGCCTCCCTCTAAAAGCTACCTATTATAATATCCATTGGAAGCTTTGAGAACATAAATGAAATCATTACGGTGCCTAGAGCGATCATTTAAAGAGCAGGAGGAAGTGCCATTTTTATCTATATTTTGTTTAATGGAGGAATATGCAAAAAATTTCTTCTCCTTTGCACCTCAGAGGAAAATAGTGGCAAAATCATAAGCTGCGATTACTTCCATTATCAGAGAGAAAGTTACAAGCCAAACTCTTTATTTTGTTGTAGTATCTTTGATCTCTATAGTTAATCTACCAAGAATCCTAACCAAGAACCTTTCACTAATACACAAACTAAATGGCAGAGTGAATTTTTGTTCCTCTTAATTTTTTCTATTTTGTCATGCTAGAGACAAAAGTAATTTTATTAAATTAAGAAAATGATTTTTTTTAAACGGAGAATTTTAAGAGAAGAGAAATTTTTTTTCAAAGATATGTCTTAAAAATTGCAATTATGTAGTAGTGTTAGTTTTAGATAATAAAATTAATAATTTAAATATTCAATATTAAATAATTATTTTTTCTTAAAATAATATTTATAACAATACGAATGATATCACACTAAGGATGCATTGATATGTTATGCTACATGAGTTTGAGTATAGGACCCTATAACTTTTTTGTGAAAACTTCTTGAAAAATTATTGTTTATGAAAGATCGCATTGCTCTTTGCATAAAATATGTCTTGTCTAAATGAAAACATTATTCCTTTATACATAACTCTAATTCTTACCCCTTGAAACTTGATTAATTTTTAACAAAACTAATGGTATTTTTGTTTATGCATCCTATATTACTCTTTGGATAAATCAAACTTGATGTTTCCTTCATAACATCTTTTTACACGTGCCAATTGCATTTTCTTGAAAGTTTCTAGAGCCCTTTCAAGACATTTTTGAACCCTTATATGTTGCAATTATTTCTTATCACCTACATTGGGGTCTAAACACATAAGCTGGATGCACAAGAGAATAAGAACTTTAATGTAATGTATTAGCCAGAGTAAGCGAGCATGCTATTGAACTGATATTGATTGGTTTTCTGAGTCTATTTACACTTGAGATAGGAAATGGATTGCTGAAGAGGGTTTTAGCACCTTGTTGGGTATATTGGACAATGTTTAGATAGCTCCAAACTCCATTACTAGGTGTCGTTATGATCTCAAATTTAACAATAAATATTTCTCTTACAAAGCACATCCATGTCTCTTTTAAGGATTTGATAGTGTGTATCAAGTTCTAATTTAAAGGTTTTCATTCTTTTTGTTCTCCACTAAAATTTTTACACATGTCTCTCAATCATCCAACAATAACTCCTATGTTGATTACATTTTCTATTTAAGAGTCCCTAAGTGATTTGAATATTTTATGGTCTAGTGAGCATGATTTGTGTGTGTATTTGTAAATCTTGTATAATCTTATAATATTTTTTTTTATTATATACAAGATACTAATAATGCTTGTATGTTTACATTTCGTATATTTATAGCCTGAATAATTGACAATGAAGAAAGTCCACACCTGGCAATATGAACCCAGAACAAAATAACAAGACAATTGCTAGATTGTGGTCTCAGTTCCAAAGAAAAGTTGATAAATTTTATTGTCCTTGAAAAAAGTGTAAGGGCTTAAAGAATTAAAGAATTCTAATCACAATAGCCCAGATCATTGTAGGCAACATGGTCACATTGAAGGGGGGCATGATTTTCGTCGATTGGTGAATGTGGATTTCCAATTGGAGGGACATGGAGGTGTGAATATCCAAGCTGAGGATAACACTCCCATGGAAGAAGATGATCCTGTGGCACAAAAAACAATTGAAGATGATGGTATTGGCATAGTTGATAATGTGCCAAAGGACATGATTGAAGAAGATGGTATTGGTGTAGCTGATCAAGATGATCATGATGATGGTACTAGCACATCTGATAATGATGTTGATGATGATGATGCTCTTGATATAGCTATACTTGAGAAAGCATACGAGCCCCTATACCAAGGCTCCCAAACAAATATTCTCTCCACTATAGTGTTGTTGGTGAACTTGAAGGTTATGAATGGTTTATCCAATGTAGCAATGTCACATATGCTAAGGTATGTCATTTATATCATCTTCAATGTTAGCATAACATTACGATTCATTATATTAACAATTCATATTTGTTGTTGTAGGTTGATAGGTGAGTTTTTGTTACCACTATCAAATATTCTGCCTCTTTCGTACTGAGAATTATCTACCATTATGAATCAAATTGGAATGAAGTATCAGACAATACATGCATGTCCCAATGATCACATTCTATATCATAAACAACATGAATTTGCAACAAAATTCCTTGATTGTCATATTAGTCGATATCGGTCAGATCAAATAACAAAAAAGGTCCCTCACAAGATTCTTTGGTACATTCCCATTATTCCATGTCTTCAATGATTATTTAGGTGCACTAGCTTGGCACAATTTATGGATTAACATGCACACAATAGAAGTCAAGATGACATTATGCGAATGCTTGTAGATGGTTCTACATTTAAAGACATAGAAACAAGATGGCCGCACTTTAAAGAAGAACCTCATAATCTCAAGCTTTCATTGGCAGTAGACAGTGTCAATCCATTTGGAGATATGAGATCTATTTACTCAGTGTGGCCTGTTTTTGTTATTAACAATAACATTCCTCCTTGGATGTCCATAAAGACGGAGCACATAATGTTGTCAATGATTGTACTAGGTATTTTTTCATTTAATAGTTATGTAAATTAATTTATAAACATCGCATCAAGATGGTCGTAATAATTATGTAATATTTCTGTTCATTCAACTAGGTAAGTACAAAGTTAAAGATATGAATGTGTATATTGAGCCCCTTATTGACGAGTTGTTGAAGTTATGGAATGGGGACACTATGTATGACATCTCTAGACCAATAGGACATAAAAAAGTTCAATTCCATGTAATGCTTGTATGCACATTACATGATGCCCCTCGGCTAACTCATTTTTGCGGTATATGTTATATATTGTTAAGGTCACATATTTTTGGTATGTTATAGTGCTTACACATTATTGTTGTATGTTTAAGTTGTGCATGATAATTGTACATGATCCAATTATATGGTATATTTTAGGTCTTCAGACAAAGGGTAAATTCACATGTCTAGTTTATGGTTTGAAGATGAAATCTCGTCATTCAAGAAGTTTAGGAAAGCATGTGTTCGATGAGTTTAGGCACTTTGTCCACAATAATAATAAGTATCGAATTATCAAAAAACATATTTTTAATGGGAAAGAAGAGACAACATCATGGCCACGAAGAATGACACCTCGTCTATGGAAGTTGGAATACAATAGACTAAATCACCAAGGTAATGTCATTCTATTTGATGATTTTTGTTTGAAATTTATATTTTGATATTGTCTTTTATTTACTAATGATGTAATTGATGCTCATGAAGGTCATCAAGGCATCAATGACCAACTTCCTAGAGGAATAAAAAGTTATCCTAGTCAATTTAGTAGGTTGTTGTACTACAAGGATCTCCCAATCATGCATTTGTTTGATGCTATGCATATTGGAAAGAATGTAACAGAGACACTATGAAAAATATTGGATGGAAAGCGTGACAAAGAAAAAATTGCCAAAATTTGTAATGACATTCATGAATCCAATTATGCACTGAAAAATTTCATTCAATCAAATAGCAATGGAGACCCCATAAATACGAGTGCCCTTCCTTGATTGTTAATTGAGCAGCAAAGTGATGCATTAAAAGAAATCATAAAAAAAAAATAAAAAAATTCTAATGGGATTTGCTACAAATATAAGCAGTTTTGTATTAAAGAAAGGTGATTTTGGGCCAGGGTTGAAAACACATGATTGGCGTACCTTCATCAAGGTAAGTCATGTTCTCTATTTACAATATATTTTTAAAATTGTATGTACTTTTTATTGTATTATTTTACAATATATTGAAAAGATCATTTTTTAATCATTATAGTATGTCCTACCTCTATCCCTCCCACACCATTTTGACAATAGTGTTAAACAAGTTATATATGATCTTGGAGAATACATGAGGTTATAAGTGTTATTTCTTAGACTTGTACAGATATTATATTTATGACTTGCTTTACTTTTTATGTAATTTATTGTATATTTTTTTCTAAAATCTTGTTTATATGTTCTTGTGAGTTGATTCTCTTTTAGGTGGTTATCATCTAAAGAAATTGATAAAAAAAGATATAAATTATTGGAAGAGAAAAATTCCTTAGCTTATGTGTGAAATGCAAAAGTGTCTACCTCCAACTTCTTTCAATGCTCAAGAACACTACCTCATACATCAAGTTGAGGAGATTGAATTGTGTGGACCTGTATAAACTAGGTCAATGTCGATGGTTGAGAGGCACTTGAAATTTATGAAGAGCTTGGTTCAACAAAGAGCACATCCTAATGGTTCTATGGTGGAGGGATATATGGTACACTAGACCATAGTGTACATTAGTGAATATCTTCCCAAGTTTTCAACAAATATCCATGTAGATTGCATTTGGGATCCCAAATCTATTAACACATTCGAAGGAGAGTACTTGATGGGGAAAGGTAGATTGAGGAAATTGAGAGGTAATTATATGATGCTATTGTAGTTTATTAATTCTTATAGATCTTCAATATAAGTTGTTTCTAAGCAGTCTATTTGTTTTCTTTATAGTTGATCGTGAGTGGGATGAACTTCATTTGTATATTGCAAACAATCTTGATTGGATGATGGTATGGATTCAACAATCTCAAGAAAATGATCTTTCCTTAACATGGGATGGTGTTGCATCATTGGTTAAAGAAGCTCACCATAATGGAGATCCCAATGTTATGCCAATGGTACTTGATCTAGCATATGATTTAAGAGGTAGAAAGGTACATATAAGTTTACTAACCATGACCCATACATTTAATATCAACTCATGGATCGATGCAAATAATCTTGACATTTTTGAATAATTGTAGATCAAACACCACAAAGATATGTACTACCATGGCCGTAAATTTTGCATGAAAAAGTTAAATGACATGAAGAAAACTTGTGATTCTGGGATAAGTGTAGTCTTCAAGGTCACTAATATTTCATCTAGAAATGACATACATCCTCAATAATCTAAAAATCAATACTATGGCATTTTGGATGATATACTTGAGTTTAACTTTAATTCATTCAAATTAGTTCTAATTATCATCAAATGGTACAGGCTACAGTTGAATCAAAATGATCCTGATAGGACTATTATTGAACATGATAGTGGATTTACAATAATTAATTAAAGGTCATTTGAGCTAGATGGAGATGAGCCCTATGTTCTTCCAAGCCAATGTGAGCCAGTTTTTTACTTTTCCATTCCACATAAACTAGGTTGTTCATTTATTGTTAGACATGATCCAAGAGGAAGGCCGGTAAAGTATAATGTGCTGGAAGAAGAAGATACTAAAGAATCAGAAGATGAAGTAAATGATAATCATGGATGGCAATTACACAATGAAGAAGAAGAAGAAGAAAATGATGATGATTTCGGTGATGCTAACGATGATGGTGATGATGGTGATGATGATGATAGTCATGATGATGGTGATGATGATGATGATGATGATGGTTATGATGATGATGATGATGATGATGGTAGTCATGATGATGGCATGTATGAGTAGGATGATCAATAACATGATCAATGAAATCTATGTCAAGGTATGATCAATGTCACGTATGAGGTATTGATTTATTCATAGAATTTTTTTTGACTTGTATGTTTGTATAATTAAGTTATTATGTGTTGAACTCTAATGTCATGGAGTATATTTTGCATCATGTAAATTTTGTCTTCTATGTAATTTGTAGCTTACATATCATGTAATTTTTGGCTAACTTAAGATAAATGATTTACATATGCAGGAAATTTAACGCCTTTGACATGGATCGACATGTATAATTTATTATTTGGTTTCCTTCTCTTTAGTCAAAAAAATATATAGATCCTACTATGTCTTTCATTTGATGGATTACATGTATCACTAAATAGGTATTTGTTTGATCTATCTTCCTCAAGTGAGGAAAATGTGGTAATAGAAGACAAAAGTGAGACATCTAGTAGGTCTAAAATAGGGAGATCAACTAGAGGTCAAAAGATAAGAAGAAAATTCAATAAATGAATGTAATTTTTCCTTACTGAGGGGGGGTCATGTTCTTATAATAATGAGACCAAAGGTGATAGGAAGGTTCCCTTAAGGTACACACATCTTCAGAAAGAATGGGTACCCAAGGAACTACCTCTAGTTAACACAGATTTTTCTGTTAACGAAAGGATATATCGCATAGCTCCATCTTCATTACATGGTTTGGGATTATTTTCCATGGATGGCATAACGGTCAGTTATAATCAAGTTGTTGAATTGATAGAGTATGTAGAACCTTGTTACAATTACAATGATTGGATGCGGATTGTGCAATATAAAAAAAGTATGCGTAGGTATGGATTGTCAGTAAATTATATACAATGCAAAGTAAATGATCAAACTAAAAGGCTCACTATATATATTGATGGAATGGCAAAAACAACAAGGAATATTGTAGGTTTTATAAATAGTTGTCGACCCGTGTCAACTAATAAGCGGCCGAATTGTATATTTGAGGCACGCAAGGGAAATCGTACTATATTTGTATGTGCGATAAAATCAATAAGTGTAGGGGAAGAGCTTCTGATAGATTACAATTTGAATCGTGTAGATACAAAAAAATTCCCTATCATGGGACTGTGAATTATAACATTTAAACCAATTGCCTCCAATTAATATTGACTCCAATGTACATTCTACTATTTTATTAATAATTTTTTTTGGTAAGTTTATTACTTTTATTTCGCTGTTGATTGCTAAGAATTGCTAATCTTTGTCATAGGGTGACATGGATCCACCTCAAGATATAGATGAGGATGTTCCTCACAATAAAGCTTCTTCATCAAAGGTAAACCTTAATTATTGTAATTCTATAAATTATATAGAAACAAATGTCATATTATTATGTTCTTTTCTTTATGGCTTTGCAGTTATTTTGATATAATTTTATTGATATTGATGTCACAACTTGATACTTATTGATAGGGAAAAGCAAAAATGATAGTAGATCAATTGTGGTCTGAAATTGAGGCCGCATTTATAGATGACATCGCATCTAGCTCTAACCCTGTATTCATGGCTAGTCAAATAAAAATATATATAGTAAAGAAATTCTTGACCTTGTAATGGAACCAAAAAAAACTAAGGAGATAGAAGAACTCAAAGAAGAATTGATACATGGATTCAATTGTATTAATGTAAGCAGTAATTAATCTTAAGCAATAATTAAAGTTCAATAGATCTTTATATTTTATACTATCTTATGGATCATGATCTAAAATATGATGTGTTCTTCTTACAAGATTTGTTGACACCTATGAATCATGGTCAATATGGTGAGGGTTGTAGTGCCACACAGCCTTCATGTAAATAATCCTTATACCTTTAACCATTCATTTAACCTTTGTATGCATTATTGACTCAACTTATGTTTGGGATACTTCTAGTACCCCATTTAATCTTTATCCATTGCAAATGTCTTTGCTAACAATGTATTCTTCAGCTCATGATGAAGTGTAGATGCTTCCTTCAATCAAAATTCCACTATCGATGATTGCATTGTCCGCTACAAGGTGCTTGCAAACATCTTCCTCTGTACTAGCTACAACTGGTAAAACTGTGTTTTTCTATATTTTGTTATGTGCTAATCGTGCATTGATTTTTTTTCTTGTGTGAATTTTATACAGTGCATGGACCTATTTTGTGCACTAATAGATACACCTACACCTGGTACAAGAATAGATCAGACCAGTACTAGTGAACATCAACCATTTCCTATATCAGCCCGTATTACTAGTACTAGTTCATTTGCAGGGACATTGTTGTTGAACAAGAACAATATGTTTCCGTTAAAAGTACCAAATCTTCCAGGTGCTTTAAAATTGTTATTATTTATAGTGTAATTGTAGTTTACTTATACATAACTCATTTTGGATTGATAATCCCATGATATTTTTGTAGGAAATGATATTTTTTATGATCATCTTTTTGAAATGACATTGAAGCTATTTGGGCCCACCATATGTAAAAGGTACATAGCTCCATAATATTGGTACAATAGTTTTCTTATCTTCCATTTATTATACTATATTAAAGTTATGATATCTAACAACTTTTTTTTTTCAAAAAAGGTGGAATGAATAGGATGCTGACTTAAAAAATCAGCTCATTAAATCTTTAGAGGACCTCTTTGGAAATAAAACTTTTGATAGTGTCATGATTCTTAAAAGAGCATCCAAACATATAAAGACTATAAGGGACCAATATAGTAGGGTTCTAAAGGATAACCCAAAGTGTGAGCATCCTCCTATGATTCCACCGATGGAGTGAAATGAAATAATGGAAGATGCAAAAGAGAAAAGGCTAAAGGGTAGTGGAATTCAACCAGAAGATGGCAAAAGAAGGTATGTCATGATAGTATTAAGTAGAATGTAATCATGCACAAATTAGTGATCTTTTTAAATATATAATCTAACATGTTTCAAACTTTTCATAGATTGCAAGACACATCAAAAGCCACACAAGCAAGATTAAAAAAGGTTGGCCAACACAAACTTGGCTCTGGTGGCTTTATGAAACTTCACTCTCAACTTGTAAGTAGCAGCATTGGAATTTCATATCAAATTTTTATATATAAGGTTGCAAACAATTCTGTTTAATCAAATCATGGGTATGTGCAAGATCATGAGGGGCCAAACTATGCCCTTAAGTGGCAATGAAAAATCAGCAAATCAGGGTTAGTCATGAAAATGTCAACTAGCTATGAACCTAATATCAAAAATTTGTAAGAATAGAATCTATAGAAAATTGAATGTAGTTTCTAAACTACTAGGCCTTTTCTAAGAAAAAGTTAGTATGATTGGTGAAAAGTATAGATTTCAATGCAGGAGTACAAAAATTTCTCGTAAAAAATAAGAAGTAGGTGTATGTCTGACCACCTTAATCATAATCAAATGATAATTTTTATTTATAAGATTTTATATATAAGTAGTAGACTCATGCTCAGATGTGACGCATATTTTTTGGTAATTTTATTTCAAAAAAATAATTAATTATGAATTTTCTGCTAAAACATTTTTAAAATTAAAAAACTCTTGTGTCTAACCATGTTAACTCATTCAACACTTTACAAAATTCAAATTTTATTTTTTTTCCTTATAGTAGGCGAAGAATAGAATGTGATGCATTTTTTGGATTTCAAAAATGTTATACCGTCTAAAAGTTATAGTCATTTTTCAATCAGTATATAAATGAGCACTTTAGAGGTAGCTCAATTAGAAAATAACTAATAATTAATTATTGAATTCAAAATTTGACAGCAATCATATTGATAGAAAGCTGATAATCTCCTTAAGATACCCTTTTTTTGTTTTATCAAATTCGGGTGAAAAAAAAGTCGTCAGCTACATTGTCAAAGTCTGGAACTTAGAGAAATAGGGGAAAAACACATATTTGAGACATTTCAATAGTTGACCATGTAGGTTTGGTGCACAAAGCAATACCGAGCCTAATTGGGTACTCGATATTTTTGGGTACCTGATATTTTTAGGTACCCGAATGTGATGGCAGAATTTTAAATTTTCACTTTCCCTCCACTTTCTCCCTCCCATTTCTCCATCTTTCATATGATATATTATATATAAAAAACTATATATTAGATATATATTAGATATATTAAATATTATATAATATACATTTTACATTAAATATTATTTAATATATATTAATATTAAAAACTATATATTAGATTATATATTATATATATTAAATATTATATAATATATAATTTACATTAAATATTATTTAATTATATATTAATATCAAAAGCTATATATTAGAATTATACATTATATATAATATTATATAATATACAGTTTACAGTTTAAATATTATTTAATATATATTAATATTAAATGTTACATTATAGATCATATATTATATATTATTTTATATGTATAATATATTAATATGTATTTTATAACTATGTACAAAGGGTTGGAAGAATGCAGAAAAATCATGGATGGCCATTGAATGAAGCAAAGGAAATTAATCAGCCATTTAAAAAATTCATGGGTGGCCATTGAGGAAGAGAGAGAGTGAGAAGGTGTCAGGGACTGAGAGATGAAGAGAAAGAGTGAGAAGGTGAGAGAGAGAGAGAGAGAGAGAGAGAGAGAGAGAGAGAGAGAGAGAGAGAGAGAGAGAGAGAGAGAGAGAGAGAGAAGGGGAAGGATAACCAATTCATTACAATATTAATCAATAAGGAGCAAGACAAACTTAAATAATATCATAGCAGGCATTAGAAATCCAAATTCTAATTAGGAGTTTTAAGCAAAGTGAGTAAGGTCTTGGATAGGGACATTATAGATCCTCACATTGTTTAGTAGATACCTCCAAGAAACCACATACACAGGAGTAGGTTTGAAGTAAGACTAAGATTGTTTATCGGTTCAAAAATATTATTGTGTTGTACTTTTGATTAACATCCAATGAGTGGATGTGAAATTCACAAATTTTATTATATTGCCACTGGTTCTATTTGAAATTTTGGAAAAAATGGATATTTGACATATGTTCATAAATTTTAGTCAACACAATTTTAAAATAACACATCAGTTTATTTTTACACATTGAGAATATCATCCTTAGGAATTGAACTGAAATTGACATAGCTCATATGAAATAAATGCCCCAACTTTTGGTGTCTTCTGCATTTTGAGTTTCTTATTACAATCAGGAGAAGAATATTACTCTCCGAATGGTTTTGGACAGTAACATTTGTACTTCCTCTTCACAAATATATTTATTCCCTCATCTTGCCACCTATTGATATTGACAAAGTCAATCTAGGCATTTTTGCCATGTAATGGGAGAAAAATGGTTTCCTAATTTATTGATATGTGTCTAAATAACACATGCAAGAACCTTTTCTTTGATATTGCTCACTAACACTTTAGAACTGAAAATGTTTACAAAAACTAGCATGTACTTCTGTGAGGACATTATATATTACAGGAATCCCGCATAGAAGTAGCTAGAAAGCTGGTCAAAAATTAGTAATTAATAGCAAGTGGGATAATGCAGATACTTTAATAAATCACTATCTTCTTTACTCAAGAAACATCTAGTTCATCTGCTCAATTGGGGAATGTTTGGGAACAGACAGTCTCCATTTAAACTCAAGTCTCCGGAAGCAATTATATTTGTCAGTGGAGGAGATACACCCATTGGATTCCCAAGTCCTGTAAATTCAAGGCCATTGACGAATAGGAATTTCTAATATAAATCTTTGTCGTGCTAGAATGAAGTGCATGACCAAATTCTTTTCCTGCTAATGAACCAATTTGAGGCTTTATTTCACATTGCTCTGTGGATAATTCCATAGCACTTGTTACTTCTCTATCTGAATTTTTTGCATTAGTCTACATGTGTATTGAAGAGCTTCTATCACTACTTGAGCTACTACAATATGGTGAGTACTCATCATCATCATCTAACATAAGCTCACACGCATATCTTACTTCTTTCCTTTGCTGCTTTCCCCTTCCTAGCTCTTCCTCCTTATCTATAACTTCTATCATGGGTCCAAGAAGCTCTTCCCACTCTTTCCCATTAATATGCAAATATTTTTGTTCGTAACAGTATTTTCTTCATTTATTATGATATTGATTTGATTTGATGCACCATCACTATTTGATCCATAATTCCCTTTCATTTTACTTCCTTTTCTCATTTTGCACACCATAGGCCAGGATTTGACAGTGGGTATGACCTTGGTACTACTGGCGTTAATGATAAATTTTACCTTTTAGCTATTAATTTTTTGTCATTTTTTGTATATGATGCTTTTGTATACGAATTGTGGATACTCTCTTGGAAACTTTTCATTTTTTCCTATAGGATGTCTTTGTATACAAATTTTGGAGAATCTCTATTAAAGAGTAGGTAAGGATGGCTAAGCTGAGTACAGAGGAGAGGGAGATGACTAAATTGAGAGAGCAGAGGTGGAGAGTGATAATGACAAAAAAAATTTAGGTCTTGCAAAAATATGGAAATTGTAATCTTCCTCCTAGAGTAGACATTAATGAAGTTCTTTGTGCCTTACCAAAGGAAGCTAATTGGATTATTGAAGCTTAGGTTACTACATGTAGAAATGCGGTATGTATTTTTGGCATAATTTTTATTTTTGAATTCTTCTAGGTCTTTAAAGGAATTTGGATAAATATTTGTATTAAATGTTAGGGAATGCATGAAAATAATATGATTCTTAGCATGAGCATGAGTCCCTACAGGGGCATATTTGTGCCTTTTACAGGTGCCATAAACCCTAGCTACACAAAAATGGAGGCTTTGAAGAATAGTTCACACTTGGAATCCTCAAGTGTGTCCAAGGGGTCCTAGTACACCTTATCATGCATTAGGACCCCTAGGAAGTCATCATGACCGAATTTGACACATTATAATGCTAAAGTGTGTCCTAAGGGGTCCTAAAAACACCTTCGGACACACTTGAGCATTCAAATGTGTCAAAAGGGGTCATAGGGTCTTCCTAGGGGTCCTAGTATGCCTTATCATGTGTTAGGACCCCTAGGAAGTCCCCATGACCCCTTTTGAAACATTGGAATGCTCAAGTGTGTCCTAAGGGATCATATGACCCCTTCGGAAAAACTTGAGCATTCAAATGTGTCAAAAGGGGTCATGGGGACTTCCTAGGCATCCTAGTACACCTTATCACATGTTAGGACCCCTAGGAAGTCCCCATGACCCCTTTGGAAACATTTTAACCCTCAAGTGTGTCCTAAGGGGTCCTACGATGCCTTCGAACACACTTGAGTGTTCAAATGTGTCAAAATGGGTCATGGAGACTTCCTAGGGGTCATAGTACACCTTATCCCATGTTAGGACCCCTAGGAAGTCCCCATGACCCCTTATGACACATTTGAGTGTTCCAATGTGTCAAAAGGGGTCATGGGGACTTCTTAGGGGTCCTAGTACACCTTATCCCATGTTCAGACCCCTAAGAAAATATTTACAAAAATTGACATGTACTTGCATGAGGAGATTATATATTATAGAAATCCCACACAAAAGTAGCTGACAAGCCACTGAAAAAGTAGTAACTAATAGAAAGTGGGACAATTCAGATGCTTTAATAAACCACTATCTTCTTTACTCAAGCAACAACTGGTTCATCTGCTCGACTGGGGCATGTTTGGGAACAGACAGTCTCCATTTAAACTCAAGTCTCTAGAAATGCAGTTATATTTTTCAGTGGAGGAGATACACCCATTGGATCTGCAATAACTTTATACTCATTGGAATTTCCATTTCTCTTCAATTGGGATACTCTTTCAAAAATTGCATCTACCCTTTTACCAATTTGGGAAATCAATGGGTCTATTTGTGGACCTCTAAGGAGTTGGTCACCTAAACGAGAACCTTAAGATGAATCAGGAACTTCTCTATGAAAGAGATCAGTACCTTGAGAAGCTCTCCATTTTTCAATTGAATTAAAACCTTGGACCATAGTTTGCTGCCTTTTTTTGTAAAATGAGTGAGACTACCTTGCCAAAGGTGGCAATGAACTTACATTTGAGGGATAATGCACAACATGAGTAACCTGGTTTCCCAAGTCCTGTAAATTCAAGGCCATTGATGAATAGACATTTCTAATAGAAATATTTGTGGTGCTAGAATGAAGTGCATGACCAAATTCTTTTCCTGCTAATGAACCAATTTGAGGCTTCATTTCACATTGCTCTATGGATAATTCAACGGCACTTGTTACTTCTCTATTTGAATTTTTTGTGTCAGTCTACATGTCCACTGGAGAGTTTCTATCACTACTCGAGCTACTACCAGATGGTGAGTACTCATCATCATCTAACATAGGCTCACACACATATCTTACTTCTTTCCTTTGCTGCTTTCCCCTTCTTAGCTCTTCCTCCTTATCTATATCTTCTATCATGGGTCCAAGAAGCTCTTCCCACTCTTTCCCATTAATATGCAAATATTTTTGTCTGTAATAGTATTTTCTACATTTATTATGATATTCATCCGATTTGATGCACCATCACTATTTGATCCATACTCCCCTTTCATTTTACTTGCTTTGCTCCTTTTGCACATCATAGGCCAGGATTTGGCAGTGGGTATGACCTTGGTACTACCAACATTAATGATAAATTTTACCTTTTAGCTATTAATTTTTTGTCATTTTTCTTGTATGATGCTTTTGTATACGAATTGTGGATATTCTCTGGGAAACTTTTCATTTTTTCCTATAGGATGTCTTTGTATACAAATTTTGGAGAATCTCTATTAAAGAGTAGGTAAGGATGGCTAAGCTGAGTGTAGTGGAGAGGGAGATGACTAAATTGAGAGAGCAGAGGCAGAGAGCGATAACGACAAATTTTTTTTAGGAATTGCAGAAATATGGAAATTATAATCTTCCTCCTAGAGTAGACATTAATGAAGTTTTTTGTGGCTTAGTAGAGGAAGTCAACTAGATTGTTGAAGTTGATGGTACTACATACAGAAATGTGGTATGTATTTTTGGCCTAATTTTTATTTTTCATTTCTTCTAGGTCTTTAAAGGCGTCTAGCTAAATCTTTGTATTAAATGTTAGGGAATGCATGAAAATAATATGATTCTGAGCACGAGCATGAATCCCTACAGGGGCATAGTTGTGCCTTTTAAAGGTCTCGTAAACCCTAGCTTTGCAGAAATGAAGACTTTGAAGAATAGTTCACTAGAGGCAGATTATAGAAGCAGAGGGCAAGAGAATCACTCTATTTCCACCATTTGTGGCTATGAAATGGTATCTTTCCCTACTTTTTCAACTGGAATGCTAAATTGCAAAGGTTCTCAAGATAGATTCTAGTCACTGGACAATTGTACCACACTTGTTGATAATCTGACAGCTCAACAGAGTCATTCAGAGGTTAAACAAGAACAACCAGATGGATCTTTGAACCGGTCAAAGATTATGGAAAGCGGGGAAGGGTTTGGTAAAATGAGTAGTTGTACTAGAAATTATGCAAGCACTGTAGAATTGACTGCATTAATAAATTTAAAGAAGAGATTAGTGACAACATGACATTATGAGGAAAGCCTTGCCATTTCGATGGGGCCACCCCAATATTATGAAGAATGTCTCGTCCCTTCAATGTCCACGCTGCCTCTATCTCATACTTTTGCCATTGCTTCTCATTAGTACTCTGAGATATGGCAGGGATTGTGAGCTTTTGCATAGCATAGTCCATCATAAATTCATTATAAATCATCATGAGTTACAGTATTATGCATGTTTGTGAATGACTTACTCGAAGAATTTAATTTTTACCATACTTTTGGCTCCATGGATTGTCATTTTGCACTTGAAGAGAAGCTGCGGATTGCAAGAATTTGATAAATTTGGTTTATCTTATTTTCTTTCTCTGCCATTTCTGAGTAATACAATTTTGTTTTTGTCTATGTTAAATGATTTCACCTAAAGTTAATGAATTTTTTTAGATGATTTTGTCTGAAGTTAATGAAATTTCTTCCATGGATGCTAGTGAAATCTCTTCCATGAATGTTGATAAAACATTTAAATTTAGAGTTAATAAATTCTATATCTTGAATGTTCTTTGTTGCAGAAGGTTATTTTCATGGTTTGTGATTCATGCAATTCCTTAATAGTTTCATTCTAAACAGAATTCATAACAATATTTTCCATAGACAATTTTTTTCTTGATAATTGCAATATTTTCTCCTCAACTGAACATTTTGTAATCAGTTGAAATACAATCACATTTTTCTCTTGGCCAAAAATGTGGGCTCACGATTGAGCGTATAGATCCACAAAAGGTTTGAAATCTAGATCTGGTGGAAGAGTAGTATTAGCAAGAAGTCATTCACTAAAATCTCATCTAAGTTATAAGAACTAAATTTGGATTCACTAGAATCATTAAAGAATTTGGCCTTCCTAGGACCCCTTCAAACACACTTTAGCATTCAAATGTGTCAAAAGGGGTCATGGGGACTCCCTAGGGGTCCTAGTATATCTTATCATGCATTAGGACCCTAGGAAGTCCCCATGACCCTTTTTGACACATTAAAATGCTCAAGTGTGTCTTAAGGGGTCTTAGGACCCTTTCAGACACACTTGAGCATTCCAATGTGTCAAAAGAGGTCATGGGGACTCCCCAGGGGTCCTAGTATGCCTTATCACATGTTAGGACCCCTAAGAACTCCCCATGACCCCTTTTGACACATTGGAATGCTCAAGTTTGTCTTAAGGGGTCCTAGGACCCCTTCAAACACACTTGAGCATTCCAATGTGTCAAAAGGGGTCATGGGGACTCCATAGGGGTCCTATTATGCCTTATAATACATTAGGACCCCTAGGAAGTCCCCATGACCCCTATTGACACATTGGAATGCTCAAGTGTGTCTTAGGGGGTCCTAGGATGCCTTCAGACACACTTGAGCATTCAAATGTGTCAAAAGGGGTCATGGGGACTCTCTAGGGGTCCTAGTATGCCTTATCACACATTAGGACCCCTAGTAAGTCCCCAGGATGCCTTTTGACACATTGCAATGCTCAACTATGTCTTAAGGGGTCTTGGGATCCCTTCAGACACACTTGAGCATTCAATTATGCCAAAAGGGGTAATGGGGACTCCCTAGGGGTCCTAGTATGCCTTATCATGTGTTAGGACCCCTAGGAAGTCCCCATGCCCCCTTTTGACACATTGGAATGCTCAAGTGTGTCTTAAGGTGTCCTAGGACTCCTTAAGACACACTTGAGCATTCCAATGTGTCAAAAGGGGTCATGGGTACTTCTTAGCAGTCCAAGTATGCCTTATCACATGTTAGGACCCCTAGGAAATCCCCATGAACCCTTTTGACACATTGTAATGCTCTAGTGTGTCTTAAGCGGTCCTAAGATGCCTTCAAACAAACTTGAGCATTCAACTATGTCAAAAGGGGTCATGGGGACTTCCTAGGGGTCCTAGTACCCCTTATCATGCGTTAGGACTTCTAGGAAGTCCCCATGACCCCTTTTGACACATTGAAATGCTCAAGTGTGTCTTAACGAGTTGTAGGAACGCTTTGGACACACTTGAGCATTCAAATGAGTCAAAAGTGGTCATGGGGACTCCCTAGGGGTCCTAGTACACCTTATCACATGTTAGGACCCCTAGGAAGTCCCCATAACCCCTTTTGACACATTGGACTACTCAAGTGTTTCTTAAGGGGTCTTAGGACCCCTTCGGACACACTTGAGCATTCCAATGTGACAAAAGGGGTCATGGGGAATCCCTACGGGTCCTAGTATGTCTTATCATGTGTTAGGACCTATAGGAAGTCCCCATGACCCCTTTTGACACATTGGAATGCTCAAAAGTGTCTTAAGGGGCCCTAGGACCCCTTCAAACACAATTTAGTATTCAACTGTGTCAAAAGAGGTCATGGAGACTCCCTAGGCGTTCTAGTACACCTTAGAATGCATTAGGACCCCTAAGAAGTCCCCATGACCCCTTTTGACACATTGGAATGCTCAAGAGTGTCTTAAGTGGTCCTAGGACCCCTTCAAACACACTTTAGCATTCCAATGTGTCAAAAGGGGTCATGAGGACTCCATAAGAGTCTTGGTATGCCTTATCACATGTTAGGACCCCTAGGAAGTCCCCATCACCCCTTTCAACACATTAGAATACTCAAGTGTGTCTTAAGGGTTCCTAGGACCCCTTCAGACATGCTTGAGCATTCCAATGTGTGAAAAGGGGTCATGGGAAAAGTCTAGGCATCCTAGTATGCCTTATCATGCATTAGGACTCCTAGGAAGTCCCCATGACCCCTTTTGACACATTGGAACACTCAAGAGTTTCTTAAGGGGTCCTAAGACCCCTTAAGACACACATAAGCATTCAAATGTGTCAAAAGGGTTCATGGGGACTTCTTAGGGGTCTTGGTATACCTTATCACACAATAGAACCCCTAGGAAGTCCCCATGACCCCTTTTGACACATTTGAATGCTCAAGTGTGTTCGAAGGGGTCCTAGGACCCCTTCGAACACACTTGAGCATTCAAATGTGTCAAAAGGGGTCATGGGGACTTCCTAGGGCTCCTAGTAGGCCTTATCACACATTAGAACCCCTAGGAAGTCCCGATGACTCCTTTTGACACATTGAAATGCTCAAGTGTGTCTTAAGGGGTCCTAGGACCCCTTCGGACACACTTGAGCATTGCAATGTGTCAAAAGGGGTCATGGGGACTCCTTAGGGGTTCTAGTATGCCTTATCATCCCTTAGGACCCATAGGAAGTCCCCATGACCCCTTTTGACACATTTGAATGCTCAAGTGTGTCCAAAGGAGTATTAGTACCCCTTACGACACACTTGAGCATTTGAATGTGTCAAAAGGGGTCATGGGGACTCCTTAGGGGTCCTAGTATGCCTTATCATGCCTTAGGACTCCTAAGAAGTCCCCATGACCCCTTTTGACACATTCAAATGCTCAAGTGTGTCTTAAGGAGTATTAGTACCCCTTACGAAAGACTTGACCATTCAAATGTGTCAAAAAGGGTCATGGGAAATTCCTAGTAGTCCTAGTACACCTTATCACATGTTAGGACCCCTAGGAAGTCCCCATGACCCCTTTTGACACATTTCAATGCTCAAGTGTGTCTTAACATGTCCTAGAACCCCTTTGGACACACTTGAGCATTCAAATATGTCAAAATGGGTCATTGGGACTCCCTAGGCATCCTAGTATGTGTTATCATGTGTTAGGACCCCTGAGAAGTCCCCACGACCCCTTTTGACACATTGGAATGCTCAAGTTTGTCTTAAGGTGTCTTAGGACCCCTTCGGACACACTTGAGCATTCAAATTTTTCAAAAGGGGTAATGGGAACTCCCTAGGGGTCCTGGTATGTCTTATCACATGTTAGGACCCCTAAGAATGCCCCATGACCCCTTTTGACACATTGGAATGCTTAAGTTTTTCTTAAGCAATCCTAGGACCCCTTCGAAAACACTTGAGTGTTCCAATGTGTCAAAAGGGGTCATGGTGACTCCCTAGGGGTCCTAGTATGCCATATAACGTGTTGGAACCCCTAAGAAGTCCCAATGACCCCTTTTGACACATTAGAATGCTTAAGTGTGTCTTAAGGGGTCCTAGGACCCCTTCAAAAACACTTGAGCTTTCAAATGTGTCAAAAGGGCTCGTGGGGACTCCCTAGGGGTCCTAGTAAGCCTTATCACACATTAGGACTGTTAGCTTGTGGTGACTAATTAGGAAAGTACTGTACACTTTTCTTGTAAAATTTTTTTGAGGCCGACTACTTTTCGATTATTTGGGCCGACATGTTATAATTCATTCTAACCCTAAAAGGGAAACAAATATTGTATAATATGGCTTAGGGTTAGGGATTTTTCATATGTATGATTTTAGTACTTGCAGCGGAATTGAGTTGTAATAGATTACGAATTGTAATCAGGTTGTAATCACTGGATAATAATAATATTGGACTTATTGTTGGTAGACGTAGCCCACGGATTGGGTGAACCATGTTAAATCTTTGTGTCTTGTGTTCTCTTCTGTGTGGTTTATTGTTTTCTGATATTAGTTATATTTGCACATAATTGTTATTTCTGCCTTGTTAATCCTAACAAGTGGTATCATAGTGAGATTATTTCATTTGTTCTTTCATCTATTCTCTGAAGCAGGTCTCACAAGTTAGTGGGAGAGTCTCTCAGTTAAGTGGGAGAAATGGCAAACAAGGGTAGGCTAAAGGTTGATAAGTTTAATGGGTAGAACTTCCAGTTATGGAAGATGCAAATGGAGTACTATCTCTATCAGAAGGATCTATGGCAGCCATTAGAGGGAATAGCCAAGAAAGAGGTAGAAATGTCTCAGGAAGATTGGGATATTTTGGATAGGAAGGCACTGGGGAGTATTCGTCTATGCCTGGCACAATCAGTGGCATTCAATATTACTGGAACAATGACAGCTAAAGATCTGATGGAAACCCTAGCGAAGTTGTATGAAAAGCCTTCAGCTTCAAACAAGGTATTTCTTATGAAGCATTTATTTAATATGAAAATGGTAGAAGGTGGATCAATCACTGATCATTTGAATGAGTTTAATACAGTTACAAGTTAGTTAACCTCAGTTAAAATTACTTTTGATGATGAGGTTAGGGCTCTCTTGATTTTGTGTTCTTTGCCAGAAAGCTGGAATGGTTTGGTAATGGCTGTTAGTAATTCTATTTCTATTGCAAATACCCTAAATTTTGATGATGTTGTTGGTGTTATATTGAGTGAGAAAATTCGTAGGAAAAGCTCAAGGGCATCCACATCGGGTAGTGCATTGAACGCAGAAAGTAGAGGCAGAACAAGAGATAGAGGAAACAACTCTAGAAACTGTGGGAAATCAAGAGGCAAATCAAAGGGAAAGAGGTCTGAATCCAAAGGGCCAAATGATTGCTGGTACTGTGGAAAACTAGGACATAAGAAAAAATATTGTTGGTCTTGGAAGAAAGATCAAGGAGACAAAAATGATGGAAACAAGGAGGCAAATGTGGTAAGTAACAAATCCGAAGAGGATGCTTTGCTTTTGTCTTTAGAAAATGTTGATGATTCATGGGTGTTAGATTCAAGGGCTTCATTTCATGCTGCACCCCATAGAGGTTATTTTGTTGATTATGTCCAAGGGGATTTTGGGCTAGTTTATTTGGGAGATAATGAACCCTGTCAAATTGTTGGAAAATGAAAAGTCAAGATTAAGTTGCAGAATGGGAATCATTGGCTACTACAAGAGGTAAGACATGTTCCAAGACTAAGTAGAAATTTAATTTCAGCTGGGTAACTGGGTGATGAGGGTTGCACAGTTACTTTTAATGATAAAATTTGGAAGGTTTCAAAAGGCTCCTTAGTAGTAGCAAAAGGTGTGAAAGTAGGCACCTTATATCTTTATACAGGTCATATTGTTCCCTCTACTTGAATTGTTTCAGAGAAAAATGAATGTTCAGGAATAGTTGCTGCAGTTGAGCAGGTAGAACAAGAGATAGTAGCTGGAGATTCTGAAACAACGCTGTGGCATAATAGACTTGGTCACATGAGTGAAAAAGGTATGAAATTACTTCATTCAAAGAAAGTATTACCAGGTCTGAAATGTGTTAATATGGATTTCTGTGAAAGTTGTGTGTATGGAAAGCAAAAAAGAGTCAATTTTGTAAAGAGTGGGAAGGAAAAGAAACATGGAAAATTAGAGCTTGTGCATATAGATGTATGGGGTCCAGCTCAGGTATCTTCCCTTGGTGGCTCTTAGTATTATGTTACATTCATTGATGATGCAACTAGGAAAGTATGGGTATATTTCATTAGATAGAAATCTGATGTATTTGAAATTTTTAAGAAATGGAAAAGCTTGGTTGAGAATGAGACTGGTAAAAAGTTAAAATGTCTCAGATCTGATAATGGCGATGAGTATTGCAGAAAAGAATTTGAAGATTATTGTGCCTCTACTAGTATTCATAGACAAAAAATTGTACCAAGGACTCCACAAGAAAATGGAGTGGCTGAACGCATGAACAGGACAATAATGGAGCGTGCAAGGAGTATGAGGTTGCATGCTAGGCTGCCCAAAAATATGTGGGTAGAGGCTATGAACACTATTGTTTATTTAATCAATAGAGGCCCCTCTACTCCTTTTGACTATGGTATTCTAGAGGAAGTAGGGAGTGGTAAGAAGGTGAGTTATTCTTTTCTCAAAACCTTTGGTTGTGAAGCTTTTGCACTTATAGATTCTGAAAATAGAACCAAGCTAGAAGCTAAGTCAAAGAAATGTGTATTTGTTGGATATGGCATTGATGAATTTGGTTATAGGCTTTGGGATTTTGAAAATCTTAAAATTGTAAGAAGTCAGGATGTCATATTCAATGAGAAAGTGTTGTACAAAGATCTGTTGCAGCAGCATGAGAAGAAAGAAAATGATTATGTAGTGCTAGATGATATTCCAAATGCTAATGTTCTAGTAGTTCCTTATGCTCCGCAACAATAGCAACAACAAATACCACACACACCAGTGAATGTTAGATGGTCAACAAGGCTAAGTAGACCTCCAGAAAGATTTTCTCGATCTTTGTATTCTATTTTGTTAACAGATGCTGGTGAACCTGAATGTTATAATGAAGCTGTGCAGATGGATACAAAGCTTCAGTGGGAGTCTACAATGACAAATGAAATGGACTCTTTGCTGAAAAATCAAACATGGGATTTATGTAAGTTACCTGTAGGTGAAAGGGCTTTATAGAATAAATGGGTTTACAGGATAAAAGAAGAGGATGGAGGTAAGAAAAGATTTAAAGCCAGATTAGTCGTAAAAGGATTTGCACAGAAACATGGTATTGATTTTGATGAGATATTTTCTCCTGTTGTTAAAATGACTTCTATCTGTACTGTTTTAAGTATTGTGGCTATTGAAGATTTTCATTTAGAGTAGCTTGATGTTAAAACAACTTTTCTTCATGGTGATTTGGATGAAGAAATATATATGGTTCAGCCACAAGGATTTGAGGTCAAGGGTAAGGAGAATTTTGTGTGCAGATTGCAGAAAAGTTTATATGGCTTGAAGCAAGCACCTCGGCAATGGTATATTAAATTTGACACTTTTATGAATGAGCATGGATATAGTCAGTGTCATTCTGACCATTGTGTTTATTTTAAGAGGTTGGATGATGAAAGCTACATTATTTTATGTTTGTATGTTGATGATATGCTTGTAGCTGGGTCTAACATGGATCATATTCAGGGGTTGAAACAATAGTTAGAGAAATATTTTGCTATGAAGGATTTGGGGGCAGCAAAAAAAATCCTTGGTATGAAAATTTGTAGAGATAGAAAAAATAAAAAATTGTCTCTATCTCAGGCTGATTATATTGAGAAGGTGTTGCAACATTTCTCTATGGAAAATGCCAAAGCTGTCAGCACACCTTTGCCTGGTCATTTGAAATTGACTAAGGATTTGTGTCCCAAGACACCAGAAGAAGAGACTAAAATGTCTAAGGTACCTTATGCTTCAATTGTAGGGAGCTTAATGTATGCCATGGTATGTATTAGGCCAGATATTGCACATGCAGTGGGAGTCGTTAGCCGATATATGAGTAACCCTGGTATTGAGCATTGGAATGCAGTCAAATGGATTCTCAGATATTTGAGAGGTACATCCAGTAAGTGTTTACACTTTGGGGGTTCTACTACTACTGTACAAGGCTATGTTGACTCAGATTTGGCAAGAGATAAAGATAGTAGGAGGAGTTCTACAGGTTATATATTTACTGTTGGTGGGACAACAATGAGTTGGATTTCTTGACTACAAAAGGTGGTTGCTTTATCCACTACAGAGGCAGAGTATGTTGCTACTATAGAGGCAGCCAAGGAGATGATATGGCTTCAATTATTCATGGAAGAATTGGGACATCCACAAAAGGATAATTTTCTACATATAGATAGCCAAAGTGCCATTCATCTTGCAAAGAATTCTGCTTTGCACTCAAAGACAAAAAATGTACAGTTGCGGTACCATTTCATTCGGTCAGTTTTGGATGATGGGCAATTAAGGTTGGAAAAGATTCATACTCATGATAATCCAGCAGATATGTTTACAAAGGTAGTAACAAGGGAGAAGTTGAACTCATGTTCAACTTTAGTTGGTCTTCTCGACTGAACAAAATAAAGGAACAGCTGAGTCCAGGGTGGTTCGATCTAGTGGGAGCCTCATATGGTAGTGGTATTGCTACAAGATCAATCTCCAAGTGGGAGGTTTTTTCTATAGTGTGGATACTGATTAGTCACCAAGTGGGAGATTGTTAGCTTGTGGTGACTAATTAGGAAAGTACTATCCAGGAAAGTACTATCCAGGAAATTGTTTTTGAGGCTGACTACTTTTTGGTTATTTGGGCCGACATGTTATAATTCATTCTAACCCTAAAGCGGCAAAAAATATTGTATAATATGGCTTAGGGTTAGGGATTTTTCATATGTATGATTTTAGTACTTGAAGTGGAATTGAGTTGTAATGGATTACGAATTGTAATCAGGTTGTAATCACTGGATAATAATAATATTGGACTTGCTATTGGTGGACGTAGCCCAGGGATTGGGTGAACCATGTTAAATCTTTGTGTCTTGTGTTCTCTTTTGTGTGGTTTATTTTTTTCTAATATTAGTTATATTTTCACATAATTGTTATTTGTTCCTTGCTAATCCTAACAAGGACCCCTAGGAATTCCCCATGACCCCTTTTCAAACATTGGAATGCTTAAGTGTGTCTTAAGGGGTCCTAGGACCCCTTCGGACACACTTGAGCATTATAATGTGTCAAAAGGGGTCATGGGGACTCCCTAGGGGTCCTAGTACACCTTATCATGTGTGAGGACCCTTAGGAAGTCCCCATGACCCCTTTTGACACATTTAAATGCTCAAGTGTGTCTTAAGGTGTCCTCGAACGCCTTAAGACACACTTCAGTATTCTAATGTGTCAAAAGGGGTTATGTGGACTTCCTAAGGGTCCTCGTATGCCGTATCATGCGTTAGGACCCCTAGGAAGTCCCCATGACCCCTTTTGATGCATTGTAATGCTCAAGTGTGTCTTAATGTGTCCTAGGATGGGTTTGGACACACTTGAGCATTCAAATGTGTCAAAAGGGGTCATGGGGACTTCCTAGGGGTCCTACTACCCCTTATCACATGTTAGGACCCATAGGAAGTCCCCATCACCCCTTTTGACACATTGGAATGCTCAAGTGTGTCTTTAGGGGTCCTAGGACCCCTTCAGACACACTTGAGAGTTCAAAGGTGTCAAAAGTGGTCATGGGGACTCCCTAGGGATCCTAGTACACCTTATCATGCCTTAGGACCCTAGGAAGTCCCCATGAATCCTTTCGACACATTGGAATGCTCAAGTGTGTCTTAAGGAGTCCTAGGATCCCTTTGGACACACTTGAGCATTCCAGTGTGTCAAAAGGGGTTATGGGGACTCCCTAGGGGTCCTAGTAGGTCTTATGATGCGTTAGGACCTATAGGAAATCCCCATGACCGCTTTTGATGCATTAGAATTCTCAAGTGTGTCTTAAGGGGTCGTAAGACACCTTCAAATACACTTGAGTAATCAGATGTGTCAAAAGGGGTCATGGGGACTCCCTAGGGTTCCTAATATGCCTTATCATGCAATAAGACCCCTAAGAAGTCCCCATGGCCCCTTTTAACACATTGGAATGCTCAAGTGTGTCTTAAGGGGTCTTAGGACCCCTTCGGACACACTTCAGCATTCCAATGTACCAAAAGGGGTCATGGGGACTCCGTAGGGATCTTGGTACACCTTATCACATGTTAGGACCCCTAGGAAGTCCTTATGACACCTTCTGACACATTAAAACACTCATGTGTGTCTTAAGGTGTCTTAGGACCCCTTCGGATACACTTCAATGTTCCAATGTGTCAAAAAGGGTCATGGGGACTCCGTAGGGGTTGTAGTATGCCTTATCATGCGTTAGGACCCCTAGGAAGTACCCATGACCCCTTTTGACACATTGGAACACTCAAGTGTGTCTTAAGGGGTCCTAAAAATCTGTAAGACACACTGAAGCATTCAAATGTGTCAAAAGGGGTAATGGGGTCTTCTTAGGGGTCCTAGTACACCTTGCCACATGTTAGGACCACTAGGAAGTCCCCATGACCCATTTTGACACATTAGAATACTCAAGTGTGTTTTAAGGGGTCATAGGACCCCTTCAAACACACTTGATCTTTTGAATGTGTAAAAAGGGGTCATGGGGACTCCCTAGGGGTCCTAGTACACCTTATCACATGTTAGGACCCCTAGGAAGTCCCCATGACCCCTTTTGACACATTGGAATACTCAAGTGTGTCTTAAGGTGTCCTAGGACTGCTCCAGACAGACTTGTGCATTCCAATGTGTCAATAGGGGTCATGGGGACTCCCTAGGGGTCCTAGTATGCCTTATCGAGTGTAAAGACCCCTAGGAAGTCTCCATGACCCCTTTTGACACATTCAAATTCTCAAGTGTGTTTTAAGGGGTTCTAAGGCCCCTTAAGACACCCTTGAGCAATCAAATATGTCAAAAGGGGTCATGGGGACTTTCTAGGGATCCTACTATGCCTTATCACATGTTAGGACACCTAAGAAGTCTCCATGACCCCTTTTGACACATTGGAATACTCAAGTTTGTCTTAAGGGGTCCTAGGACCCCTTCGGACACACTTGAGCATTCAAATGTGTCAAAAGGGGTCATGGGGACTCCCTAGGGGTCCTAGTATGCCTTATTACACAATAAGACCCCTAGGAAGTCCCCATGACCCCTTTTGACACATTGGAATGCTCAAGTGTCTTAAGTGGTCCTAGAACCCCTTCAGACACACTTGAGCATTCCAATGTGTCAAAAGTGGTCATGGGGACTCCCTAGGGGTCATAGTACACCTTATCATGTGTTAGGACCCCTAGCAATTCGCCATGACCCCTTTTCACACATTGGAATGCTCAAGTGTGTCTTAAGTGGTCCTAAGACCCCTTAAGACATATTTAAGCATTCAAATGTGTCAAAAGGGGTCATGGGGACTTCTTAGGTGTCCTGGTATGCCTTATCACATGTTAGGACCCCTAGGAAGTTTTCATGACTCCTTTTGACACAATTAAATGGTCAAGTGTGTCTTAAGGGGTCCTAGGACCCCTTTGGACACACTTGAGCATTCAAATGTGTGAAAAGTGCTCATGGGGACTCCCTAGGGGTCCTAGTATGCCTTATCACACGTTAGGACCCCTAGGAAGTCCCTGTGACCCCTTTTGACACATTGGAATGCTCAAGTGTGTCTTAAGGAGTCTTAGGACCCCTTCAAACATGCTTGAGCATTCTAATGTGTCAAAATGGGTCATTAGGACTCCCTAGGGGTCCTAGTACACCTTATGACACATTAGGACCCCTAGGAAGTCCCCATGACCCCTTTTGACACATTGTAATGCTCAAGTGTGTCTTAAGGGGTCCTAGGATCCCTTTGAACACACTTAAGCATTCCAAACTATCAAAAGGGATCATGGGGACTCCCTAGGGGTCCTAGTACACCTTGTCACACGTTAGGACCCCTAGGAAGTCCCCATGACCCATTTTGACACATTGCAATGTTCAACTGTGTCTTAAGTGGTCCTAGGACCCCTTCAAACACACTTGAGTGTTCAAAAGTGTCAAAAGGAATCATGGGGACTCCCTAGGGGTCTGAGTATGCCTTATCATGCATTAGGACCCCTAGGAAGTTGCCATGACCCCTTTTGACATATTGGAATGCTCAAGTGTGTCTTAAGGGGTCTTAGGACCCCTTAAGACACACTTGAGAATTCCAATGTGTCAAAATAGGTTATGGGGACTCCCTAGGTGTCCTAGTATGCCCTATCATAGGTTAGGACCCCTAGGAAGTCCCCATGACCCCTTTTGACACATTGGAATGCTCAAGTGTGTCTTAAGGGGTCCTAGGACCCCTTCGGACACACTTGACTATTCAAATTTGTGAAAAGGGTTCATCAGGACTTCCTAGGGGTCCTAATGTGTGATAAGATGTACTAGGGCCCCTAGAAAGTCTCTCTCTCCACCTCCAGTGAACTATTCTTCAAAGCCTCCAT
This sequence comes from Chamaecyparis obtusa, assembly GCA_027943335.1. NCBI lineage: Eukaryota > Viridiplantae > Streptophyta > Pinopsida > Cupressales > Cupressaceae > Chamaecyparis > Chamaecyparis obtusa. The sequence continues at coordinate 207,380 of BSBK01005677.1, read as the reverse complement.
TTCTACGTAGCTAGGGTTTACAGTGCTTGTAAAATGCACATTTAATACAAAGATTTAGTTAACCACCTTTAAAGACCTAAAAGAAATGAGAAATAAATTTAGGCCAAAAATACATACCACATTTCTGTATATAGTACTGTAAGCTTCAACAATCCAGTTGGCTTCTTCTGCTAAGGCATCATACAAGAAAAATTACAAAATGAAAAGTTTCCCTCAGAATATCCACAATTCATATACAAAAGCATCATACAAGAAAAATTACAAAAAATAATAGGTAAAAGGTAAAATTTATCATTAACTCTGGCAGTACCAAGGTCATATCTACTGTTAAATCCTAGCCTATGATGTGCAAAATGAGCAAACCAAGTGAAATGAAAGGGAAGGGATCGATCAAATAGTGAAGGTGCATCAAATCATATCAATATCATAATAAATGTAGAAAATACTGTTACGGAAAATTTTTTTTGCATATTAATTTGTTACACCTTTCCCGAGCTTCTATACCTTGCTACATGATTAGACATTTTCATTAGCACAACTAAATTCTTAGTTTAAGTTTTACGAATCATTTGTTTGGTCCAAAGGATGAAAATTAGCTACTGTATCTTCCTCAGATAGTTTCCCAGAGAATATCCTCAATTCGTATGCAAAAGGATCATACAGGAAAAAGGAGAATATTATATACATTAGTACATATAATACATTAGTATATTATAATACATTAGTATATATATATAATATGTAAAAGTTCAATTTTTTTCATTTGCTCCCGCCCTTTTTTCATCTACCTAGGAATATCGGGTACCCGATATGGTATTAGATAGCCGATTTTGGACAGGTAATATTTGACCAAAATATTCCCTGTCCCCATAGACCAAACAAACATGGGATTTTATACTTTTTTCATGTGTTGTAGAAAAAAAAAAGTGATTTGGGGCCCATTGTTTGATTTTTGTCGACTTGTGGTCTCACCATGGGAAGCAGCAGTCGTCGAAAGGCTAAATGCAAGAGGAAGTTGACAGATGAAGACATTCAAGAATATAGGGAAAAAGATAAGGAAAATCACTGAAGAAGGAGGGAAGGTATGTTAAACATTAATCAAGGTGACCCCATAAATGTAGTTGTAAGTAAAGAGGATGTTGAATTTGAAAATGTATAGATGGAGATTGAAAATGTGGACTTGGGGAATGAAAATGTTGCACAAGAACCATATGAATGTTACACATCTCCAAATTATATGTGAAATGAAGTCCCTTGCAATAAAGATAATCAAACTTCAAATTTGAGGCTTTCAAGAAGACCTAAATGGTTAATTAAAATTGAGGAGAACATTATGAATAATTGGGAAGGAAAGAGGTCACATAGAACCGTTAGGTTGTGGGCTTCAAGACTTTATGATCAATTTCTTGGAAACAAGACATTGTTTGAGCAATGTCAAATTTTTGTGCAGTTGTTAAAGATGCAAAAGATGAGACCTGTGCTTGTGAAATTGAAGATTCGTGTGAACAAGAAAATGGAGAGAATTGTCATTGTTGTGAAGAATATTTTCAATGCTCTCAATAGCATTGGGAAGTCTAGCAGAGAAAAAGACAAGAGAGTTTCTCGAAGGATTATTACAACCTCCTTAGTAAGTCATCAGTTGAGAAAGACTTGTTTGATGAGACACACTTGTGTTGACTTTAATATAGACCATAAAACTTTGGGTAGAGCACTTGCAAGAAGAGAAATACTTGATGATCTGCTTCAAATTGATACATGGGCTTATGGTGGGAGACTTCCACGTTTTGATAAGAAGCTAACAGATGTTGTCAAGGATGAAATTCAACAATTTTGGGATGCTAACTCAAGAGTGTCACCAAATGTGAAGGATGTCTTGAAGTTGAGAGTTGGCAATCAAGGCCGCACTCCACATCCTAAACATTATGTCAAGGTAAGTCAAACAACGTTGTATAAAAAAATTTGTGACACACATCCAACATTGAAAATATCACAAAGATCTTTTGAATCCGTGAAGCCATTTTATTGTGTACCCCTTAAGATTTGGAATACATGTTGTCGCGAATATCATGTTGAGTTTTCAATGCATCATGAATTATTATGGTCCATTCATTCTACTTTGTATACTAATGAAATGCTAGAGGATTGTGGTGCAAGTGGTCTTCCCAAATCATCAAGAGACTTGCTAGATCAATTTTTATGTCATAGAGATGATGGTTGTTTATTTTATAAAAAAGATTTCTTAAATGCCAAGTGCTCAGAATATGGTGGCTTGTCCAAGTTTAGAACATGTTTTCATGAGGGTTTGGAACACAATTTTGGAAAGACACTCATCCAAAAAAAGGTATATGAAACGGTGAAATATACACTGAAGAGTGGAGGTGAAGGCTCTAGATGTGAGTTAGTTGCAAAAGAATACAATGTTGCTGATTTTATCTCAGATTTCAAGACAAATTTTTTTTACAAGTATGTAAGGCATAGTCATAGGTCTCAATGGCTGGATCAACAATTCAGGACATGTCAAGACACTTTCCCCATTGTGACTATTATATCCATTATAGACTTTGCAGAGAACTATACATTGCAGCCACAAAATGAGACTCAAGCTCAATATTACAATTCCATTTAGGTTGCTATTTTTGTACACATCACATATAGACATTCCCTTGATAGCACAAAAGATGAGCAAAAAATAATCAGAGAGTACCATTTTTATGAGTGACAACAAGTCTCACTCTCTTGAGTTTGTTCAACATTGTTTCTAGAACTATTTTGACTTCTTGCAAGAAAAGGGTATTGCTATGGATAGGCATCTCATTTGGTCGGATAATTAAACCAGTCAATTTAAGAATGCCAAAATGTTTTATTCGTGGTGTAGAATGCATGTGGAGAGAGGTGTACCTCATATTTGGAGTTTTTTTGAGTCGGGGCATGGGAAAGGGGAGCATGATGGAGCAAGTGCATGTGTGAAGAGAGCTCTAGTCAAGGAGAAATTGATGATTTTAGGTGTTGTACTTCTTGATGCTCATTCTATTATTGATTGGTGTACTTTAGCATTGTCACATGGGGGGACTCTTAATTCTACACTGTGTAGATTTTTTCGGTTGGTTGAGGAGGGAACTATAGGAGATAGATTGGATTGTCAAACAGTGAAAGACTCTTCAAAAATGCATTCATTCCAAAGCTCCAATAGTAGTACATGGACCATTTGGACATGAGAGTTGGCTTGTTTTTTCCCCATGTGTTTTCAATATGATTGGGATCATTGTGATTCAAGTGAGTGGGTGGATACATGGGGTCCACAGTATCTGACTCCTTTATCTTTGTCATTCTCTATAAGAAATGATGACATGGACACTTCAGTTGACTATGACCATCTTTCAAACCTTCTAAAGTGAGGAGATGTTTTTGCATTGGTTGCATTGTAGGGGAATGATGAGAGGTCAGATTATTGGTTAGCACATTGTGTAAAAGGTAAACATAAGCTTGTACAATTGATGACAGATGGCGATGGGTTCATATATCCTACCGGTTTAGTTGTTGTTGTGGGAACATGGCTGTGAACATACATGATTAGAAAGATTGCAGTTCCTGCATTTGAAGACTATGAGAAGCACAAAACTATTCTCATGTATTCACACCTTGTTATAGCAACAAATGTCAAGTTGTCAAAGCATCAAAGAAGACCAAAGACAAAATAAATTTGGACTATTAGTACTGTTGATCATGAAGCACTATTGGAGACCCTGAAGCAAAGAGATGACACTTGAGGAACACTTGACTAGGTAATAAGTTAACTTAGTGCATTTTTTTCTAAGTTTGTTAAGCATAATTTCAATACATTAATTTCACCTTTCTTAGATTGTATTTTGAGTCAATAAACTTGGTTTTGTATGTGGATTGTAACTTGTCCAGGAGCACCTATGAAGACACCTACGGTCACCATGGATCCAATCAGAGATAGAAGGACAAAAGGATCCTTAATGGTTAATTGAGATCTTTTGAAGCCTATAATGGCAATTTGTAACAATCAATTTGATTTAGAAGTTAAATGTCCTAAAACTCTTGATAAGGACTTATGACCAAAATCATGTATGGGTGCCCAATAGTGCCAATAAGGGATCTTACATGTCATATACTTATGTCATTTGCATGGTTTGAATTCTTACATGTTTGATTGTTATTTCTAATGCTTTAAGGATATTATTTTTTATCATTTCAAACAATCTATAAAAGTTAAACCTCAAACATAATAAGCTCCAGAGTTCAAATTTCATAAGCTTAATCATGATTAGTTTCACAATTCAAATTCAAACATACAACTAACAGTCAGTTGAAAGCGGCTCAGCAGCATATCTTTCAAATCGGTAGTGATCTTTCATGGCTCGTATCTTGGACCTTGTGAGAGGTATTGACAAACCATTAGGGGATAAGGGATCATGTTTCTAAGATCTACAATAACCTCTCTAAGTTTTGGGCGATTCAACTTTGTTTCCATTTGGCAAGGCAATCTTAGTCGATGCCAAAACTTGTAGTGAGGGTCAGTTGAAAGCGGCTCAATAGCATATCTTTCAAACCGTCTGACCTGACATTGAACCATCTACTCCATTGGCTCTAGTTGGCTAGGTAAACACTAGTGACAACCCTATTCCACCCACGGAGTCACTGGAATGCTCGTGACCATGCTTGACCCAAGTGAGCCCAAGGTGCACTAAGCATGATTGGGAAGTGATCTTCCATGGCTCATATCTTAGAGCTCATGAGAGGTATCAAAAAACCATTAGGGGCTACAGTATCATGTTTTTAAGGTCTACAATAACCTCTCTCAATTTTGGGTGATTTGAATTCATTTGCATTTGGCAAGGCGATCTCGGTCGATGCCAAAACTTATAGTGAGGGTTAGTCCAAAGTGGCTCAGCAGCATATCTTTCAAACTGTCTGACCTAGCATCAAACTGTCTACTCCATTAGCTCTGGTTGGCTGGGTAAATGCCAATGACAACCCTGTTCTACCCACATAATCATTGAAACGCTCGCAACCATGCTCGACCCAAGTGACCCTAAGGTGCACTAAGCATGATTGGGTAGTGATCTTTCGGGGCTCGTATCTCAGACCTCGTGAGAGGTATCAAAAAAATATCAAGTGATATGGGATTTTGTTTTCAAGGTCTACAATAACCTCTCTCAATTTTTGGTGATTCAACTTCATTTGCATTTGGCAAGGTGATATCAGTCGATGCCAAAACTTGCAATGAGGGTCAGTTGAAAGTGGCTCAACAGCATATCTTTCAAACCATTTGACTTGGCATTGAACCATCTAATTCATTGACTCCAATTGGTTGGTTAAACTCCAATGAAAATCTTGTTTTTCCCATAGATTCACCGGAATGCTCACGACCATGCTCGACCCAAGTGACCCCAAGGTGCACTAAGCATGATTGGGCAGTGATATTCCATGGCTCATAGCTCAGACCTCATGAGAGGTATCAAAAAAAAATTAGGTGCTACAAGATCATGTTTTTGAGGTCTATAATAACCTCTCTCAGTTTTCGGTGATTCAACTTCTCTTGCATTTGGCAAGGTGATCTCCATCGATGCCAAAACTTGTAGTGAGGGTCAGTTGAAAGTGGCTCAGCAGTGTATCTTTCATACCATCCAACCTAGCATCAAACCATCTTCTCCATCAGCTCTGGTTGGCTGGGTAAACTCCAATGACAACCCTGTTCTTCCCACAAAGTCACCAGAACATTCACGACCATGCTCGACCCAAGTGACCCCAAGGTGCATTAAGCACAATTGGGTAGTGATATTTTGGGGCTTGTATCTTGGACCTCGTGAGAGGTATCAAAAAAATGTTAGGTGCTATGAGATCATTTTTTTGAGGTCTACAATAACCTCTCTCATTTTTGGGTGATTCAACTTCATTTGCATTTGGCAAGGTGATCTCAGCTGATGCCAAAACTTACAGTGAGGGTCAGTTGAAAGAGGCTCAGTAGTGTATATTTCAAACCGTTTGACATTGGATCAAACCATCTACTCCATTGGCTCTGGTTGGCTGGGTAAATGCTAGTGACAACCCCATTCTACCCATGGAGTTACCAGAATGCTCGTGACCACGCCTAACCCAAGTGACCCTAATGTGCACTAAGTACGCAGTGATCTTCCATGGCTCATATCTCAAAGCTTGTGAGAGGTATTGACAAACCATTAGGGGCTATAGGATCATGATTCTGAGATCTACAATAACCTCTCTCAATTTTGGGCAATTCAACTTCATTTGCATTTGGCGAGGTGATCTTAGTCGATGCCAAAACTTACAGTGAGGGTCAGTTGAAAGTGGCTCAGCAGCGTATCTTTCAAATCGTCTAACCTGGCATCAAAATGTCTACTCCATCAGATCCAATTGGCTAGGTAAACACCAATGACAACCCCATTCTACCCACAAAGTCACCGGAACGCTTGCGACCACACTCGACCCAAGTGACCCCAAGGTGCACTAAGCATGATTAGGTAGTGATCTTTGAGGGCTCATATCTCATACCTCATTAGAGGTATCGACAAACCATTAGGTCCTATGAGATCTTATTTCCAAGGTCTACAATAACCTCTCTCAAGTTTGGGTGATTCAACTTCATTTTCATTTGGCAAGATGATCTCAATCGATGCCAAAACTTGTAGTGAGGGTCAGTTGAAAGTGGCTCAATAGTGTATCTTTCAAACCATCTGACCTGGCATCAAACCATCTACTCCATTGGCTCTGGTTGGCTAGGTAAACACTAGTGACAACCCCATTCCATCCATGGAGTCACGGGAATGCTTGCGACCACACTCGACCCAAGTGACCCCAAGGTGCACTAAGCACGATTGGGCAATGATCTTCCATGGCACATATCTTAGACCTCATGAGAGGTATTGATAAACCATTAGGGGCTACGGGATCATGTTTTTAAGGTCTATAATAACCTCTCAATTTTGGGTGATTTGACTTCATTTGCATTTGGAAAGGTGATCTCAGTCGATGCAAAAACTTGCAGTGAGGGTCAGTTGAAAGTTTCTCAACAGTGTATCTTTCAAACCATCCAACATTGCATCGAACCGTCTACTCCATCAACTTTGATTGGCCAGGTAAATGCCAGTGACAACCTCATTCCACCTGATGGAGCCTTAATTTTATACAAAAATTAGGGCCTCCATTTGAGAAATAATGTTGGAGATTTGATAAGCTTGTCATTGATGTCATTGAAGGTTTTTTGGTTGCTCACAAGATATACGAACACATACTATTAAGTGGAGATAAAAACTAAGATAGATAGCAAGGACTATTGAATAAATAGTGTCGACAACTATGCAACTTGGCAACATTGGAACATTAAGCATCATATCAGCATTCGAATGGAGTGAAGCATACACACCAACAATTAATGATCAAAGTCAACCCAAATAAATTTCATTTCCTCGTAGATGTTAACAACTGTAGCATTTTACAAAGATGACAATAAACATATTATTTGGAAGAATATTACAAGAGGCGGTAAAGTAAAACTCATCATGAATGTCTAGTCAGCAATAATCAACCCTTGAAGCATCAACTTCATCAAATGAAGTGAACACAACATGAGCTAAAGATTGATTAAATATATGCGTATGAAGACATCTGAAGGAGCCATGTAATAATAAAAAATAAATATAAATAGTGTTGAGCATAGTTCGAAGGCAGTATTAAAATCATTAAATGAACATTTGAGAGATGATATATTCAAGAGATGTGTTATTGTAAGTCTGAGGGATATCATGTTGTGCAAGCAATCATATATTATACACAATGGAAAAGTCAATAGTCACATGTCATATCTATCAATGGTAATATCGAAGATTGGAAATGAAGACCGTAAGCTTATACGATAATGGAGATTTTTTATAGAATGAAATGAAGGCTCCTGCATACATGATGATATTGAAACATTGCTGCTGATAGTTAAAATTAATATTAGTGCGAACAAAAAGCATTGAAAATGATAATATATGAAATTAGGAATGAAATTATGAGACAGAATGTGCACACAATGAAAAAAAGCAACACAATTGATGGTATAGAATTTGTATACGAAAATTCATAGAAGTGGTAAATGAAACTCTCATATTAGCAGCGATTGAAGTTTTAATTTAGTAATGAAGAGAAGATGGCATGGTTTTTGTTTTGCAGAGAAATGATCTTCAGTATTGGTACTGATAACCTCATCATCATCTCAGGCACAGGGAAAGTTAAGCACCAAAAATAATTCCAGAAAGCCATCAATAAATGCATCTCAAACATTTATTTTAGAAGGTTAGACGTTTTAATAAATATGTTGTTATAAGTGTTTTGAGAACATTAAAAAATAATTATCGGCTGGGACCTTATATTTTCAAATATTTGAGCGATTACTTATTAGTCTTGAGGAGGTGTGATTATTTTAGGAGAAGATGTCATTTAATTTTGAAAGAAGTATGACTATTCAGTGAGTAGCATATAAATAGGAGTTATATTATTTTGGAAAAAGTGAAAACATTCAATAGAAGAACAAAAAAGAAGCAATACAAGCATATATATTTAATTGTATGGAGGGATAAGGAGCAATAATATGACTTTGTAATATAAATTCAATTATTTTATTTTAATAATAAAATAAAATGTCTTTTGTTTATTATTAAAGGTGTGGAGAATTAAACTACAGATGAACCGTCCTTTATAATTATTTTTTGAATTATGTATACAATTTTAATGTCAAATAAGTGGACATGGTCATTTAGCATCTTAAATTTGATCATCACAGATATTGTGAAATATTTAATTGTTTACAAATTTGTGTCCAATTTGTCTCTGAGGAGTTAAAGTTCAATCTGGACTAATTTAAGATTGCATAAATATTTGATCTGTCGCGTCTTGATTATTTAATTGACTAGCAGTGTAAGTGCACAAAACATTATAAATTTGTACGTAATCTTCATTGAAGTTGACTCTATTGCCCGAATGAGCAGAGGCACTGGTCTTTTATTTTTAAAGTATTGGATTTATATGTGAAGTCAGAAAATCTATCAATTCCTTCTTGCAAACCTCAAATCCATTATTAAGAATCATTACACAAAACATTTAATTCAAACATTCAACATTCAATTTCATATTGATTGAGTTCAAGGAATTTGATAGCTGAAAAAATCACAAGCTTAAATTCACTATAGAAAAACCTTGAAGAAAGTGATCAAGTTCGAAGTGAAGGTTTACCTGCCTAGGTGTAGCGAAGCCTAAAGTGCAGGGGAATTTGAATTATTCCCGTTTGTTGGCCAGAACTAATTTGGAATCCTATTGGAGAATTGGCAGGCTCTTGGATTTCCAATCTGTCATTTTGGGAACCAACACTACCCACAGGGTCACTGGAAAGCTTGCGACCACGCTCGACCCAAGTGACCCCAAGGTGCACTAAGCACGATTGGGCAGCAATCTTCCATGGCTCAAGTGACCCTAATATGACAAGTTATATACATAGTGAGTATATACATAGTATTGAAACAATGTAGTACTAAGTGGCTCAAGTGAGTATATATAACGGTATGAAACATAAGAACATAGGAAATCTATAGAAGTTAAACCTCAAATATAATAAGCTCCATGAATAGGGTATTCTAGAGTAAAGAAAAAAAAATGTAACTTCAACAAGATATAATTTAAATCATAATGATAATCATAGTCAAGATATAACTTCACCATTCAATTCCATAAACATGAATAATAAATATGTATATACAAAAGATGATGCAAATATAAAATATAAATGAACATGTTCTATATATACAAAGTATCAAATGTATCAAAAGTATCTCCATATACAAATATGGCACATGCCATTTCAAAATGTCTACAAAATCAATGTTTTAAGGTGTACAATATGGCATATATGCCATCTCAAAATGTGCCAAGTGGCATCTCTAAATGACCACAAAACTAAAACTACATCCTATGCCATATGGGGATCATCAAAATATAGCCTCTTTGAAGAAGTGTTAGGCTCTGATTGATCTTGCATATATATATATATATATATATATATATATATATATATATATATATATATATATATATATATATATATATATATATATATATATATATATATATATATATATATATATATATATAGATCTATATATATATATAGATATATATATATATATAGATCTATATATATATATATATATAGATATATATATATATATATATCTATATATATATATATATATAGATCTATATATATATATATATATATATATATATATATATATATATATATATAGATATATATATATATATATATATATATCTATATATATATAATATATATATAGATATATATATATATATATCTATATATATATAATATATATATAGATATATATATATAGATATATATATATATATATATATATATATATATATATATATATATATATATATATATATATATATATATATATATATATATATATATATATATATATATATATATATATATATATATATATATATATATATATATATATATATATATATATATATATATATATATATATATATATATATATATATCTATATATATATATCTATATATATAATTCATAATTCAAACACTAATTTAATAAAAATTATAACTAAATACAAATATTTGTACTTGGTCTCTCGATTGCCTACCACGATTAGGTGTCCTAGCATAAGTCCTGGGTAGTGAAGGGACCATGCCAACAATACCAACTCTGACCTATAAATATATATTTGCAATAATGAGATTAGTAGAGTGGTGCAACTTAGAGTAATAAATCTAAAAAATAGGATGATAGCATAATAAAATTACAAATTGATTGAACTACAATTAAAACTTACATCTAGTGATCCCTCCTCTAGAATAGTGGGTGTTGGTAGTATTTCTAGTCTCACTGTTTTCCGGATTGAAATTTTGAGTTCTTGTCTAGTCTCTCTTGTAAAATTTTTAGTCCTAGGTGATTAACCTTAGGTTTCTCAGACCCCTTGCCCTAAAAATCCAAAAGTCCTAGTTTAACCTTTTGACCTTCTATTTTTCTGTTACTTTATCAGACCACTTAAGTTTTAAATAAAGCATGTGCACTTGATTTTTCCTCAGTTAGTCACTCAGTCTCCCAAAGAAATCAACATATTCTTAAATGTCTAGTGATTGCCCAAAAGCTATTATCACCTAGTCTCAAGATGACATTGGAATATTCTCTATTGTCAAAATGACTTAGCGATTTCCTTTTGGTCTCCAGGTCTCTATATGTTCTTCTCGAGATCTAGCAACTGCTATGATAAATTTTGCAAGGAAAGAACTATAGTCACACAATCTCTAGATGAAAATTAACTTTGGTCAGGTTATCTCTAAATGATTTTGTGAAGTAAAATACTTTCTAGCGATTATGATTTCCTCTTTGGTCACTAAATCTCTATTTAAATGTGCGGTGTTATTCCATGTTAATCACCAACTCTCTAGGACTTCATGTGGTTGGTTAAATCATTCAGTGACTTGGATTTTGAAATGGTCACGTCATCTCCTGATGCGGCGGTTATCTCCTACATGGTCAACAATCCAGTGACACAGTTGTCTCCAGATCTCCAAATACAGTGGTTAAGTTATAAAGGATTAAAGGATTTAGTATAATCCGTAAGATGAGGTTTTGATCAATGGACAACACTTAATCTCAAAACTAAACTGTAGTTTAGAAAATCTTTTAGTGACTCTGAGAAATGAGGTATTCACCAAGTCTCCAGTTTTAACTAAGGTTAGATAAAGTATTTCACGAATGGGAGAAACATATAGTTGCATGATCTCATGATGATGCCAAGTTAAAAAGGAGGATTAGTAAGCTACTTCATCCTAGCCTTTGATTTAATCTCGATCTTTTGGTGGTCGTGAAGTCTCTATATCAAATTTAGTTTTTGAAAAGCTCTCAGCAATTAAAAATTTGCCTATTGTCGCCAGATCTCATGATGGAAGTTGAAGGTAGTCTTAGTCACATGATCTCATAAAGGGAAATATTTCACCTCCAACTAAGCAGTGGACTATAGTCACAGAGTCTCTAGATAAAAAATTTGTAGTGATCGCTTAATCTCGTAATGAATTCACAAAGAGGAAAATCTTTCAATGACTATGAGAAGTCCTCTTAGTCGCCAGGTCTCACAAGAATTTTAAAGGAGCCAGTATTATTAAATGACCGGGAGACTTTTCTCCAGTCGCCAGGTCTCTGTATCATTGAATTTGAATTTCTTGAGCTATGGCTAGTAAATTCAACTCCATTTGTGCTGAGTAATGGTAGAGGTGACATCTTTGATGGATTTTTAGTGTCAGACATGGTGGTGCATTCAATGCCACAAAATAAAATAGTTAGAGGCCACTCATTTGAAGGTTATGGAGCATTGTGAAGAGTACAGAACACTAAGTTTTCAGAGATTTCCACAATTACAGTGTGACCAATGATTTTGCATAGAATTTTCAATATTCAGTCAGAATGAGTCAAGCAGCAGGAGGTGGGGCTTTAACCAGCCGAGGGTATAAGGAGAAGGTGAAAGAAAGTTATTCAAATGAGTTCCTCACTCTCTTGTCAGGATCTTCATAGAACAAAAAGGTCAGTGATGATTATTTTATGGATGAATTTTGTTATTGTAGAAATGCTAACACTCCTAAAGTCATGAGCATGTGTTTATTTAGGTATTTTTATAAGAACCGTGATAGTGTAGTACCAGTCTCAAACCCTTGGACATCAGGGCTAGCTAAATTAATTGTTCCAGAGGTTTTCCTAGATGTAGACGCACTACTTATGCTATCTCAATGGTATGATCCCATGTCTAGAACTATTAGGTAAGAAGATGACTCTCCCCTTGTAACCCTAGACTGGAATTCTTTTATGAGGGAATTTGGAATTCAAATCCATATGGCCACTGAAATAGATTTGCAAGCCCAAGAAAATAGATATGTCAGAGAGGTTGCATTGGTCTCTAGGGAGATTAAGAGCCATATGTCCAAAGAAAATAGGAACTACATTGCACCCATGAGTGGATCAACTCAATATTTTTATAAGGATCTCCGGTTTCATATGAAGTACATTGGATATGGGATATGCTAGGTCCTGGGAGTCAATGCAGGCCCAGAAAGGATCACCTCTCATATTTTGATGCTGGTTATGGATTCACAAAGTCGTCTGGTGAGCTGGGGATATGATTATATTAGATATGTGATAAACATAATGCATGAGGATTTGTCGTCTTTAAAGAATTTCACACCTAGTTCAACACCCAAGTTCTTACACTATTCTCTATTGATGCACCTTATTTTTCATTATAATTATAATCTTATAAATGTGGAGGATCTCAAGCTATAAATGGTGTGGAATGGATAGCCCAATCTAGTATAGTTTTGGTTAGCAGTTTGGAGTCCTTCTTGTCCTAGGCATGATTTTGGTGCCTTTGAAAATTGGGTTGTATACCCCATTCTCTAGAGTTTGGGAGTTAATTGCACAAGGTTATCCACCAAGGTCCTACAATTGGTAAGACCTCAACAGTTTGTTCATAATTGGACCAAAGGTCATAATTGGGGAGACTTCTTCTTTGAGAAGGGTTATACAATGATCCGAGTTTATGGATGCCCTCATCCTCCCCATCTAATTCCTTTTCTTGTCCCACAAAGAATTGCATTTCTAGAGTTTATCTTGCAACTCATGCTGATAGATAAAGAACATTTGGATCCACACAAGAAAGGGACTTTCACACCTCAACACTTCAAAGTGCACTATCTTACAATTGGGAAGGGAGCTCTCAGTAAAGTAAATGATTGGTTAGAAAAGTATAGGATGTTTGTAGCACCATACAAATATGTGGATACAGAAGGTTTAATAGTTGCTACTAGGAGATATTACATGCCTACCATTCCTTTTAATAAGCAGCGTGAGGAATATCCAAAGGAGGATGTGATCATAAACATCATTGAGGATGATGAGGTAGAGAAAAGAGTACAACAATTAGATCAATTATTGAAAATTGAGAAACAATTAAAAGGAAAAGGATTGGTGTTTGGGGGTTTCTTTCCCACTTTGCCTTACCTCCAGAGACTTGAGTAGATGATGGCTCAATTTGACATAGTGGTAGAATCCATGAAGGATCAAATTGATGATACTAATAAGGGTAAAAAATCCCACTCTGATTCTGAATGTGAAGAAGATAGTGATGGTGGCTACCCAATTTATAGCCCACCCCCTATGGAGAAACCAATGATTGAAGGGACTGAAGAAGGAAATGAACCCATTGAGCTCAGTAAGTTACCCAGCTCTGATGATACTGCTGAGCCCCTCAAGAAAAAATGGAAGTTACTCACTAGGGAGCCTTCTAAAAGAAAAAGAGATAGAGTAGGTGCCCTCTTTACAGGAACTAGTGTCCATCATCACCAAATAAGAAAAGTAGTAAGAGAGGCAAGAAGACAATAAAGATATGAGACTGAAGATGTTGAATTTCCTTTTGCCCTTGGCAAGGATGAGAGGATAATTAAGTAGGATGCTTTTCTGAATGATGATAATTTTGTTAATTCAGATGAATTCAAAAGCTTCTTAAAATTTGGCGCAAGCAACATTAGGTTGCATCTAGTGTGTAAATAACTCAAAAGGGTCAAGTACCAAAAGAGGTAGTAAAACAGCTAAAATATTATGACCCTGAAGCTAAGAGTTTAACCCCAGATGAGTCTAGGAAATTGGTAAAACAAAGCAACATGCTTCTTGTGCCTAGGTCAAATTTATATTCTGATTTCATAATTGATCAAATAAAGAGACAAGGAGATGTCACTTTGTCTTCAAAAACCCAAGTAGGGGATATCATCAAGGGATTTGGGTATAGCCCAAAGAATCAGGCATTAGCCATGTGGAGCTTATATCCTAAGGACAAGAAGCCACAAATTTTGAATGTGAAGGAACAAATGGAAGGAGATGAGATTGTGTGGTCTATCCACAATATAGGGAACCTAGAAATATCTCAGGTCTTGACCCAGTTTGCAAAATTAAATGAGGATAAAATAAAGCAGTTATCATAGAGGTATGGTGCTATATTGAGTGACTATAGTGCCCTTATAAAAGATAGGGAATTACAAATAATAAAGGTAACAACATTAGAGAAGCATGCATAGGAGCTGTAGCTACAAATCATTAATACTCCTGTAGTGGCTCCTGCACAACCTGAGCTGCCTATATTAATTGAGGCATAGAGAATGATAGAAGAAGAGGTGGCTAAAAAATTAAAGAAGAAAAATGAGGCTATCTTGCAGGCCCTATTAGATATTCTAAGGTACAAAATAAATATAGTTAAGGATAAATTTGATCTTGTTTTTAATGCCTATGGCAAGTTGCCAGAATTGCAAAAAGAAGTTAATAATTATGTACAAATTTTGAGCGGATATCATGAAATTTGGTCTATCAGAGCACCACTTTTTGAAGATTGATATTTTCTCAATCTTTGGGAAGTGATATTCCAGAGACAATTGTGAGGGTTGGTGAGGAGATAGATAGAATTAAAGCCATATTACCACTTTTTAAAGGTAAGGAAAATTTGATTGAGGCTAAGATAGCCATGCTCAGCTCCTGTTCCAACAATTTTATCCCTTCAATTATGAATATAGAGGGTGCCATAAAGAGTCTTGATCAGTGGAGATCAGATGCTGATCTTTTATTGCTTATGAAGGAGGCATTTTTAGGTGAAGATAGTAATGTTAATTTAGAAAATTTCAATAAAACCTTGGATGAAGCCATTAAGGAAGAGACAAATCTCACCAGATGTATAACAAATGTCAAAGAAATTACGGATGCCAGGTGGGAGAGACAAAAAGCACAAATAAAGCTCATCCAAGATTTTAATTGGTCGTCAGATGAAAAATTGACTACATGGGATGAGTTAACAAAGCCTAAGAAGGTTAAATCCCCTACAGTTGACTTGGACATTTTGAATGAAGAATGAGAAGGACATCAGATGCACCTAGCACCTAATCCTAGAATATAGGGATGACAATCTATCATTTAAAGATGGTGTAGGTTAGCCTAAAATGGCGATCGCCATATCTCATTAAAACTCAAGGAGCTATCATAAATACTTGCAGACAAAGGTGTCAGTTTTCACGTTGTCAAGGATGAACAACATCCAAGAAAGTTGTGTCTTTCCACTGCCTAAGGGTTGGTTGTATTTTGTTTTTTGTGATCTGTCTCTTATGCTTTTAGGGTTAGGGTTTTCATCCATCTGAAGCTTGTTGCATTCCCATTCATAAGGGAATTCCAAGATGGTTGAAACAGAGATATAAATAGAGTTAAAGACTCATTTTTTGGGGGTGTCGAAAAAGATAATAGAAAAATTGAACATAATTACTTTGAAGCAGACATCCAAGTTTTGTGTTTGATCTTCTAAGTAATAGAATTGTGAATGGAATTGGTGAGTTGATTTTAATACAAATACACTGCAACTTCTACCATATATTGTTGTTGTCTCTTTACCTTTATGTTGTACTCTTGTATGTCTTACTTGTTAGACATTTAAAATATACCAGTTGTAAAGCAACCTGCTAGATTGATTATGAGTTTCTTTCTAGGAAAGAATTAAAGTTCTCATAGTTCATCTTGAAGAGTAGATATATTTGTATGGATTGTTGATGATAATAGTGTTTGGTTAATAGAATAGTTTGTAAGGCAATATATTTGGATTTGTAGCTAGTATGCAAGGCATACTATTGTATTTCTGTGGAAATTATTTCGTTGATTTGCATTTAGATTTCTTTTTCCCATTAGATAAGGCACTGATTTGGTGTTTGTTTCTTATGGTTTTATCTTTCATAGATCTTTCAAAGAAAAATTGAAACTTTCACATCAATTATCAATACATTTTTCATTTTATGTTTATTGCGCAAAATAGATAGGACTGTTCCTAAAACACATAGTCTATATTTCTTGATTCCTTGAAGAGAGAATAATTTAGGTTTCCCCTCCTTGAAAGGAAGAAGGATGAGAATCCTTAAATCATGGATCCTTGCTTTATTTGCAATCATATTTTGCTTGGTTAAGCTCTACATTAAATTGATCCTAGTCATATGCAGAGTGTTTTATAGATTGATACATTAGAAGGATTAATAGTAGATCACTATCCACTTACATAAACACTATGTAATCAGTTATCATTAAAAGGTAATACCTTCCTAAGTATGTGGAGCTCAAAATGAAGGAGGATCTTATCCAATCCTCAGTAATTAGGTCTTTCTCTTGTTTGGTTCAGCCTCAAGAAGCATAGTTTCAATTAATCAGTTTGATCCTACAAGAAAAATCCCTAACAAATTGGTGACTCTGCTGGGGATTCTAATTAAGGTCTTTTAAAAAGTCACAAGTGAGGTAGGTTCAAGTTGAGTTCAACTCCTGGCCTACTCATTTCTTACCAGTCAGTCACAGGTGAAGATCAGAATTATTCTTTCATCTCTCAGTATCTTTCCTTTAGGAGCCTAGCTGATAATATCTCTTAAAAGAATATTGGACTACTTTTTCCAAACCCCAAAAGGAAATTGGGTGGTGACTCTTTACAAAATCTCTGAACTAGTGTTCCAAATAAAGGTTTCCCTATTTTATAATGACTCATAAAAATACAAGATCTTGGAGAGAGGAACTCCAAGAAGAAAATCTAGAAGGAGAACTCCTGGCTACGTCAAGACAAAGTCATATGAGGAAGGAGAGAAATACTACTGACATGTCTTTTACATGGAAGTAGAAAAGAAATACAAGGACAGAAGATCCTGTTCAGATAAACCAAGAAGGAAATACTTCTGAATATGAGGAAGTAGTTGATTTGGGTTTAAATCAGTATGAGGATTATTACTCACCTTCTAAAAAGGATGGAAGGAGAACACAACCTCATAGGAGAGGAATCTGTGGGAATAATAGAAGATCTAGAAGCCAAAGTAGGAATAAACAAGACTTTGTTCCTTCTTTTCTCCATGATTCCCCCTTACAGGGCCACCAAATACCAAATGACCACCAAGAGGAGGTACCTGCCCAAGAATCCTCATCTAAAATAACCCTTCTTGATTCTGAGGAAATTTTTGAAGAAGTGTTTGAATTGGAAAGAAAGATCCAAGAGAAAATTCAAATAAGGTAGAAAAGAGAGAAGGAAAAGGAGGAAAAAATTAGACATGCTATGATCAAAGCAGAACAATTGAAGAAGAAATTGTTGGATTTTGAAGCCATAAATCATGTTCCTATAACTGAACAAATAGAGGACTAACCTATTGTCCAAAAAATTTATGAGATAAGAAATCCTAGGGACAAAGGTAAGAAAAAGGTTGTAGGGATCTCAATAAATGAACCAAATCCTGCCAAGAAATCCCTCGACCAAGAATCAAGATTAGATGCTGACTTAGAAAAGGCCAAAATGGAACAAGAATTATTGGCCAAAGACCTAGAAAAGGTAGAGATAGAAGCCATTGTAGCTGAGCTAAAAAGAAAGATTGACTTCCTTAAGCAATCTTCTGGACCCGCCAATACACTTTCCACTTCTCTAGCACAAGGTGCAAATGTGTTGAACACTACTAAGACTATAGGTATGCCCAAGACTTCTACTATTTCAAATATTCAAACATCCACATCTTTAGGTGTTGGCCCATCTCAAATAGGGTCCATACATGAAAGACATAAACAATTGGTTTTTATTGGGATTTCTGGTTACCCAAATCCCATCCTTGATGAAATTAGGAAAAAGCTTCCAAAGTTCACTAGAAGTAATGTAGTCACTTGTGAAGAGCATTTTAAAAGTTTCATTGATGTAATAGATGACTACAACATTGAGCCTGATGATGTGATCATGAAGCTTTTTGTTCAATCTCTGACCAAAGATGCTAGAGATTGGTTTAGAAATTTACCTCACGCTAGCATATGCTCATGGGAAAAGTTCAAACATTTTTTCAAGGAACAATATGGTGATAAAACCAATGAAGGTTTCATGCTCAATGAGTTCAACAACATCAAGAAAAACCCAAATGAGGGTGTCGTTGAGTTCAATGTAAGATTTCAAAAAGCCATGCATAAATTGTTGCAAGTTATCAAGCTAGATGACAAGATTTGTGTGGTCACTTGCCTGAATGCTTTTGATTCAAAAATGGGATATCTTTTGGGAGATAAGAATCCTAGAAATCTTGCAGAAGCTTACAAGCTGGCCATTAATATAGAAAGCAATAGAAGAATATCAAGGAAGTTGGGAAGGAGAGAGGATTATAAACATTCAATCTCAAAGAGAAAGGAACCAGGGAAGTCTGACACAAAACCAAAGGATGATGATAGGTTGAAGAAAATTTTGAAAGCAATAAAAGAGTTAAAGCCTAGTGAAGAAAGAAATAGTAAAGTGTAGGGAAATGATAGACCATCCTTCAATAACTTTAACAAGTTACCAAGAATGCAGAACTATCCTTACAACACTCAGTGGAAATATGGGAAGCTAGTACTCCCTAAAAGAAAGGATAAACCAAATGATAAGACCCCGGACCCCTTCCATAAAAATATAGTAAACATGAGTGATGATGTTCCCTGGTGCATTGTTTTCCAATCACCTCATGACCCCTATTACTGTGCAATTTCTCAAAGTGTTTCTGTAGATGAATAGAAAGACAATAACAACGAGGAGTCTTGTGATGATCAAGAATGTGGTATGACTTCTTCATACATATATGATGAAATGGATTCCACTGAAGAAGATGAACGCCAAGATCTTGGTAGTTCCCAAGTCAAAAGTGAGGTTTACCATCAGCAAGTGTTTTCTGATGAAGAAGACAGTCAGTTGGATATAGTCCAATGCAACACTTTAAGAAATGATGAGCCAGTGGTGTTGAGAAGACCTTCTGATGAAGAAATTACACAAATCACAATAGATATGGTCACCCAAGCCAAAAGCAATTACAATTTGAGAAATAGGGTAGTAGGTGATTTAAGTCAAAAGTCATTTGGTATATTTATCAAAAAGTCAGACAGAGATGAAAAACAAACTCAAGACAAAAATAAGGTTGAAAATGTTGTTAGTAAGAATAAAATCAAGAAGAATGTAACATTTTCTCCCCCTAATGTGACTTACAGAGTAAAGAAAAAACCTCTTTAGGAGACTGTTGTTTCTGCCCAAAAGGAGGTCAAAATCTTGTGCAAGGATCAGCATGGCCTTATAGAACATGAAGAAAATAGGGAGGCTACTATCATTAAGCAAGATGTAGTTGACCCCAAGTATGTTCCAATTGACAAGGGAAAACTATTATCACAAATTACTATTAAGGTCCCCTTATTAGAAATGATGAGAATAGAAGAGCATAAAGACAAGGCTTTGAGTTGGGTAAATGGAGTTCTTGTTGGAAACAATTGTCTGAAGGAAATTGCTACTCAATTATGTATTGTCTTTGATGTCACACTATGTCATAGTCTGCAGCAATCAGTTCCTACCGAGCTCAGTCCGTCTGCTAGACAGGAATATTAGTGCTTACCGAGTCCACTCGGTTATCGAAGAAAAGCAGTGTCTACCGAGTTCACTCGGTTGCCAAAGAAAGTTTAGTGTTTACCGAGTTCAGTCTGTCATCGAAGAAAGTTTAGTGTTTACCGAGTTCAGTCGGTCATCGAAGAAAAGATAGTGTTTACCGAGTTCAGTCGGTCATCGAAGAAAAGATAGTGTTTACCGAGTTCAGTCGGTTATCAAATGTAAAGGATTGTTGGTGTTTACCGAGTTCCCTCGGTCACCGGAAGATTATAGAAAGTTATGGTCACCGAGCACTGTCGGCCCTTGAAGGATTTTTGCAAATAGAGTTTACTTAATTCAGCTGACTGTTATACTAAATAATGTTGATTTGACAAATCTAAAATCATATAAATAAAAGGTCAAATGTGAAAAATAAAATATATAGCAGAAGATTTAAAAAGAAGAAAAGCAGGAAAGGTGAATGCGAATTTGTGAAGGATGTTCAGATATCCTTGAGGAGAAGCAGAGATTTATTCGATTAGAAAGGATCAGACTTATGCAGAATAGAGATCTGTAATCAGCAAGACAGTTGCATTATTACACAGGTCACTTTTTCATTGTTACCTTCTTATCATTGTAACAGTGAATTCTAAATCTCTTAACCGAGTTGGTTTAACAACCATAATGTAAATCTTCTAACAAGGTGACAATTCCATTGAATTGTTTTCAAGACCTCTTACCAGGCCACTCCTAGTAGGGTGTTTTAAATCCTCTAACAAGGTCACACCTAACAGTGTGTTTTGTAACCTTTTACCGGGTTGGCTTCTAACCGGGCATCACTTCAGAAAAGTAAAAATCAGTATCTAGATACATTGGTGGTTTTTCCCATATTGGGTTTCCACGTTAAATCTTGTGTCTCTTGTGTTCTTAATTGCTTTCTCAATCATATACATGTGCTGATGAATATCTGAAGATAATATTGCTAATACTTTCTGCATCTTCAAAGTTACTGTAATCTATTTACCGAGTGCTAAAACAGATAACATTGTTAAGATATCCTAAGGGATCTGCAAAGAATTAATTGTGAAGTGTTTTTATGGTTGACTGATTCACCCCCCCCTCTCAGTCACTTCATCCCTATTCCATCAATTGGTATCAGAGCTTTTGGTGCTTGCAGGAAGGGTTTCGAAGACCTAAGCTAAAGATCAGGATGTCTTACAAGAGGGAAATTCCAAAGCTTAACAGAGATAACTTTTCAGCATGGCAAGGTCTCATGCGACTTCATCTGGCTTCCATTGGTGATTCAGGATGCAAATACATTGATGAAGAATACACAATTCCTAATGGCGCATTAACTGTTGAAGACATTGCAGATAAAAAGACTCACAACACCATGATGATAGACATTGCATCTGCTCTCAGCTATGAAGAATTTGATGATATTAAAGACTGCACTACTGCATATGAAATGTGGGTGGCACTGAAGAAAATATATGGTGGTGATGCAAATGTGAAAAGAGCTAAAGCAGAAAGCCTAAGAGGACAGTTTGACAAGATGAATATGAAGGAAGATGAAAACATTGCAAAATATGTTGAAAGAATCAAAGCAAGTGTAAGTGCAATTAGAGCTTCTGGAGGAACAATCTCAGATGAGACTGTTATAAGTAAGGTACTCAGAACACTACTCCCTATCTATGCAATAAGAGTATCAGCTACTCAAGAAAGAAGATGTGAAGCAAACCACAATATAACTTTGGATGCTTTAGTTGGAAGATTGAAAACTTTTGAATTAGACAACTATGATAACTACGTTCCTAGTTCCAAAAATATTGAATCAGCATTTGAGGCCAAGGTTTCACTAAAGAAGAACAAGAAAATTAAAGAAGTTCAGTCTGAAAGTGAAGAAGAATCAAAAGAAAGTTCTGATAGTGATCTTGAAATTGTAGAAGCATTACTTGCAAAGAAGTACTCTAGAGGGAAAGGTAAATATAAAGGTAAAACTCCTTTAATCTGTTTTTCATGTGAAGAAATTGGACATATTGCAGCTAGGTGCCCAAACAAGCAAGTCAAAGAAGAAAAGAGAAGTCACAAGTACTATGGCAAAAATAATTTCAAATCATACAAGGATAAAGGTAAGAAATCGTGTTTTATGGCTAAAGATTCTGATGATAGTGAAGAAGAAATTGTCTTTATTGCTATAAAAGATGAATCTGATGATGATGAAGATAAGATGGCACTTATTTCTCATATAATCAAAGATGATATATGGATAATAGACAGCGGATGTTCACACCACATGACTGGTGACAAGACAAAATTTGAATATCTAGAAGACTGTGACAATGGTAATGTAAGATTTGGAAACAATGAACCTTGTTGTATAAAAGGAAAAGGAAGAATCTCATTAACCAAAGAACTCATATGTGATAATGCTTACTGGGTTGAAGGACTAAAACATAATCTTCTAAGTGTAGCACAGCTAATCAACACTGGTTTCAAGGTTGAATTCATGAATGGTCAAGCAAGACTGTTGGATGGAAAAGGAAAACTCATTGGATCAGGCAAACAAACAAAAGGTAACTTATTTTATCTTGATCTCAATGAATATTCATGCTTTATTGCTCAAATAGAAGAAAGTTGGCTATGGCACAAAAGGTTATGTCATGTGAATTTTGATAACATGATAAAAATAAGAAAATTCAAGAAGGTTAGAGGCATTCCTACTTTGAAGAAACCTGACACTGGTCTATGTAAGAATTGTCAGATTGGCAAAATGAGTAAAACTAGTTTCAAGAGTAAGAACTATCAGTCTAAAGAAATTTTGGAAATTGTGCATACTGATTTATGTGGACCTATTGGAATACAAAGCTATATTGGAGATAAATTCTTTATTCTTTTCGTTGATGATTATTCTAGAATGATGACTGTCATGTATTTAAGAGAAAAATCAGAAGCATTTGAAAAGTTCAAATGGTACTTAGCAAGAGTAGAAAAAGAAACAGGGAAAAGATTGAAATGCTTAAGATCAGACAGAGGTGGTGAATTCATCTCCCATGATTTTAACAACTTTTGCATTGAAAGTGGAACCAAAAGACAGGTATCAGCTCCTAGAACTCCTGAGCAGAATGGAATAGCAGAAAGAAGAAACAGATCTATTATGGATTGTGCAAGGACTCTAATGATAGAAAATAACATCGCTATAAAGTACTGGAAGGAAGCTATCAGCACTGCAGTTCATACCTTGAACCGAGTACAACTGAAGAAAGACACATTCAAAACTCCCTATGAATTATGGTATGGCTATAAACCTAATGTAAGTTACATGAAAATATTTGGTAGCAAGTGTTATATCTTAAAAGAATCCAGAAGAAATAAATTTGATGTGAAAAGTGATGAAAGAATATTCCTAGGATATTCTAGCAAAAGCAGGGCATACAAATGTCTGAACTTATCTACTCACAAAGTCATAGAAAGTATACATGTAAAATTTGATGAGTTTGCAGAAAAGACTGAGGAAGAAAGCAAAAGGGAACCTGAGAACTACAGAAGATTCGTTTACATTGAACCTGAAACATTGACAGACACAACTATCAATAAGGAAGCTATATCTAACGAGCCAAGCACAGTTACCGAGTCACAGGAAGAAGTTCAAACCGAGTCACAGGAAGAAATTCAGATCGAGTCTCAACCTGAAGTTACCGAGCAAATATCTACCGAGCCCGAGCAACCTGAAGAAGAGATCCTAGAAGACAACAGCATGAATCATTCAAAAGGCAAGGAACCTATACTAGAAAAATATGTCAGAAGACATCATACACCAGACCAAATCATTGGAAACAAATTAGATGGTACTATGACAAGAAGCAAGCTAAAAGGTACATGTCTGCTTACTGATTTTGAACCTAGAAATATCAAAGATGCATTGGAGAATGAAAGTTGGATTGAAGCAATGAATGAAGAATTAGAACAAATACAAAAGAACAAAACTTGGACTCTTGTACCTAGACCTAAAGATAAGAATGTAATTGGAACAAAATGGGTATTCAGGAATAAGCTGAATGAAGATGGTCAAGTATCTAGAAACAAAGCTAGACTGGTATGTAAAGGTTATTCTCAAGAAGAAGGTATAGATTATGGAGAAACTTTCGCTCCTGTTGCAAGATTAGAAGGTGTAAGAACTCTACTTGCTTATGCAGCACACAAAGGATTTAAGGTATATCAGATGGATATAAAATCTGCATTTCTCAATGGAATTCTTGATGAAGAAGTCTACATTGAACAACCTGAAGGTTTTGTTGATCCAGATAAAAGGGACATGGTCTGCAGGTTACACAAAGCATTGTATGGTTTAAAACAAGCTCCTAGAGCATGGTATGAAAGACTCCATAACTATTTGATCCAGATTAATTTCAAAAGAGCTAATGATAACAGTAATCTATATATTAAAGAAGGACCGGATGACAAAATTGTATTGGCAGAAATATTTGTGGATGATACTATATTTACAGGAAATGAGGATCAGTGCAAAGAATTTTCAGAGCAAATGAACAGAGAATTTGAAATGTCCATGTTTGGTTTAATAAAATTCTTTGTTGGTCTTCAAATTCAGCAAAGCAAGAATGGTATATACATTACTCAATCCAAATACATTAAGGAGATACTTAAGAAGTTCGGTATGGAAGATTCAAAACCAGTTGGTACACCCATGTGTACTGGACTGAAACTTACCAAAAATGATGATTCAAAGGAAGTTGATCAGACCCTATACCGATCTATGATTGGAAAATTGCAGTATGTAGTACATACAAGACCTGATATTGCTTTAGCAGTCGGTATGGTAGCTAGATTCGCAGCAAAACCTAAGGAAAATCACATGATGGCAATCAAAAGAATCTTAAGATACTTAAAAGAAACTGAAGAATATGGTTTGTGGTATAAATTTGGAGGCAATCTAGACTTGAAAGTGTTTACTAATGCTGATTGGGCAGGAAACATTGATGATAGAAAAAGTACAAGTGGTGGAGCATTTTTTCTTGGAAAAAGACTGGTATCCTGGACTAGTAAAAAGCAGAATTGCACATCTCAATCCACAGCTGAAGCAGAATATGTTGCTGTTGTAGTAAACTGTTCAAATATTATTTGGTTTAAACAGCTATTAGAAGGTATGAAGGCTGAAATCAAAGAACCAGTTGTTATATTTTGTGACAATACCAGTGCAATAAACATTTCTAAGAATCCAGTGATGCATTCCAAAACCAAGCACATTGCTATTAAATATCACTTTGTCAGAGAATTGGTGCAGGACAAGGAAATCAGATTAGAATATATTCATACAAAAGAACAGATTGCAGACATTTTTACCAAACCATTACCTAAGGATGCATTTGTGTATCTAAGAGGTAAGTTAGGGGTCATTCCCCTATCCGAGGCTCACTAAATATAGTTTTAGTGATGCATCAACCTGAACATGATTGAAAATCAACTTGTTGATGCAGCATATTAAAGGAATCATTGCATATGAATCAGTACTTGAGGTACATTAATTTTCACCGGTAATATGTGAATTGTCTTTGGCATGTGTTGTCAAAGAGGGAGTGTTTGCTATGTCTTTGCTATTACTTCAAGAAATTTTCAGTAGTCAGAAGGAAGAATTTTCAGGATACAGGAAGTTTGCTGACAGAGGGAGATTTGAATCTAAACCAAGCTAATTCTTTCAAATTTCTTATGCTATGACATATTATGTTGCCATCAATGCCAAAGAGGGAGATTGTTGGAAATAATTGTCTGAAGGAAATTGCTACTCAATTATGTATTGTCTTTGATGTCACACTATGTCATAGTCCGCAGCAATCAGTTCCTACCGAGCTCAGTCGGTCTGCCATACAGGAATATTAGTGCTTACTGAGTCCACTCAGTTATCGAAGAAAAGTAGTGTCTACCGAGTTCACTCGGTTGCCAAAGAAAGTTTAGTGTTTACCGAGTTCAGTCGGTCATCGAAGAAAGTTTAGTGTTTACCGAGTTCAGTCGGTCATTGAAGAAAAGATAGTGTTTACCGAGTTCAGTCGGTCATCGAAGAAAAGATAGTGTTTACCGAGTTCAGTCGGTTATCAAAGGTAAAGGATTGTCGGTGTTTACCGAGTTCCCTCGGTCACTGAAAGATTATAGAAAGTTATGGTCACCGAGCACTGTCGGCCCTTGAAATCACGAAAATTACTTCCAAACTCACTCATTCAGCAATCACATAAAAATCTAAGAAATTTATAAAATGTAAATTCACACAATATTCTGTCATTAACAATGCTTCCTATGGAAAAAAAGAGACGAGACACACTTCAGTCGCTAAATCCTACACAAGTGACATATGATAGTACACAAAATTATGCTACAATGCCCTATCATTGCACAGAATACAGCCAGATGCTCAACCTGGACTAAAATAGTCTTTCCATAGTATGCAAGGAACACACCGTTACTTAACAGGGTAGTGATATTGTTTTCGTGATTGTTCGGAGTTTTAATACGAAGGCTTAACAAACTCTTACAGTCAAAAACTTAACAATATTTACAATCTCCTCTAAAAACTCCCAGTTTGGTTTAGGAGTCAACAACATGCCGACACTGTTAGTTTGGCTCATAAACAGAAAGATAAGGAATAAAATAGGTCTTTTTCTGCAATTTTAACAATGTAATTCTCATCTTGTGGGCTCTCATACTTATAACTCCATGAAAATGAATTAAAATTCAGAAGATTGAGAGCATTCAAACAATCAAACTAGTAAAATTGCCCAATCTATTCATTTAGAATTAAACATTCAGCCAATGGTGACCCATCATTCCGGTAACACTGATAACAAAAAGAAAACATGACTGCAGATAAAACTCCTGATACCAATGTGATGCAGGAGCATCCTGGGTGTAAGAGCAATCTTGCATCACCCAAAAATATTTCTATTTTTATATTCAATAAGGGCTATTTTGTGCAGAGCTGTTATTTATGGAAAGTTACTATTTTTGGTAATTTTTATATGTGCTCAGAATGATCTGATTTCTTTTTTGGAGGTTCATTTTGGTCATATAAGTCTGCCAGTAAAGTTTCATTGCCAGATCAAGTGTATATTGGAAGATATTGAAGATTTTTGGTATTGGCAGCAGGGTACAGAAACTTTGAACTCAATTTTGAAGGCTTTAGAGGCCCCGGATGAGGTCAAAAATTTGGATGATGAGCGCTTGCGCCGGTTAAGCCTGTAGAGCGCTTCGTGGCATTTTCGAAATGGGGTTATAATAGTCAATCGGGTCAACTGGTGATGACTTATGATCTCCGGAAGTCGGGTCACCTGAAATGGCGGAAAATAATTTTCCTTCAAAATTTCTGTTCGGGTTTCAAAAGTTATTTTGAGCCGACTTTGATGTAATAAATTGAAAAATAAAATAATTCTAAGTTTGGTCGGCCCTTAGGGCTAAATTTTTGGAACCTTCTCGGGCGGTGGGAATTGCCTATATAAGGAAGGCTGTATTATTGTCTTAGGCAGTTCAGAATAGTTCTGGGTAATAGTTCGAGGCTTTGTCCTACAGAATATTGTAAGGGAGTGTCCATGTGGCTTTGCATATTATAATTCTGAAAGTTTGTAATTCCACATTTGTGGAGATAATAAGAAGCCAATTTTTCTGTTCTTGCATATTATTGTTGTTGTTTCTCTTTTTCTATTATATGTTTGTGGTATTAAGGGGAGCACCTTCATCAAGTGGTATCAGAGCGGGAGTTCTTGAGTGTGTAAACAGATCGCCGACTGTGAGGCAGTTTGCACCAGGACCGTGGCTAGGGTTTCAGCGCGCATCGTGAAAATACCTCCATGAAGGGAACGTGGCGGAAGAGCTGGTGTTGTAACACCTGAGGTTACAGAGCTGCAGAGACAAGTGCGAGCATTGCAAGAAGAGATTCACAGAGGAATGAATCTTAATGTTAGAGATGAAAGTGAGGATGAAGCCGAAGAAGAATATCAAGAAGGAGAAGCTGAAATTGTGAACCAGGAGGAAGAAAGACTTTTTCGGACGATTTCCAAGATTGGGAAAAGACCTAAGATTGAGGTTCCTACATTTTCTGAAAATCTTAACCCAGAGGAATTGATCGACTGGATCAATGAATGTGAGGAGTATTTTGAGTATGAAGATGTTAAGGATCCTGATAGGGTCAAATTTGCGAAGGCCAGACTGAAAGGTCATGTGAAGATCTGGTGGCAAAAAATTCAATTGGAGCGAAATAAAAGAGGGAAAGAGAAAATCACGAGATGGGATCAGATGGTGGATAAATTGAAGTGACATTTCATTCCTGTTGATTATGAGCTTGACCTACTGAAGAAAATGCAAAGTTTGAAGCAAGCAGGAAGATCTGTTCAGGAGTATACAGAGGAGTTTTATCGACTTCTTATCAGAACAGGCCATGCAGAAGCTGATAAAGAGAAAGTTGCCCGATACCTTAATGGGTTAAGGCCAAGCATTTAGGAGGAGCTGAACCTGGTTCGAATGAACAGTATTGAAGAGGCATACCAATTTGCCCTAAAAGTAGAGGAAAAGCTGAACAAGAAGTTCGAGAGCAGGCAAAATGGAAGAGGTCGCGGTGGACGATCTGGTGGACGGTCATATGGTGGCCGAAATGAAGATCCAAAAAAGAGGGATGAGGCCAGTAGCAGTCAGAATCAGTGAGGAAATAATTCCAATCACTTCCAGGATCAGAATAATAAAGATCAGAGAGGAAGAGGAAGAGGACAAAGATCTGGAAGAGGTGGCTTCTGTGGAACATGTTTTCACTGTGGAGAAGAAGGTCATAGGGCATTTGAATGTCCTCAGCGCCAAGGCAGAATAGACAGGAGAAATGAAGACCAGGCCAGAGTTGCACATGTAGATGAAGATGCCAGATCATCAAATTCTGAAGATGCTGAAAGAGGAGAAACATTGATTAACAGAAGAGTCCTGTTGAGTGGTGAGAATGAACCTGAGCAAAGGAGGAGCCTGTTTCGTACCAGGTGCAAGTGTGAAGGTAAATGTTGTGATGTGATTATTGATAGTGGAAGCACTGACAATTTGGTGTCAGAAGAGATGGTGACAAAGTTGAAGCTCAAGAGACAGAAACACCCACATCCATATCAGATTGCCTGGGTACAGGATGACCACAAGGTCATGGTCAGTGAACAGTGCCTGTTAAAGTTTAAGATCGGTGGGTACCAAGATGAGGTACTGTGTGATATCATCTCTATGGATGCATGTCATATGTTATTGGGTAGACCGTGGCAGTTTGACAGATGTGCTATACACGATGGTCGTGCGAATACCTATTCCCTGACAAAGGATGGAGTGCGACATAAGCTAAAGCCATTGAAGGAGACCGAAGAAAAGGTATGTGGTAATGCAAGAATAACATTTGTTGATGGAAGGAAATTCCTAGATGGTATGAGGCATGAGCATGTATGTTTTTCTTTAATTCCAAAAGCTGGTAAAGAGGAAGTAGAGGATGTACGTGTAGAGGTTGCAGATTTGTTGAATGAGTTTCAAGATATTGTATCTGATAATGTACTTGATGGATTACCACCGGTAAGGAAGATCAGTCATCAGATGGATTTGATTCCAGGAGCCAGTTTGCCAAACAAGGCAGCACATAGAATGACACCAGCAGAAAGTGAAGAGTTGAATAGACAAGTACACGAGTTATTGCAGAAGGGGTTGATTCGTGAGAGTCTGAGTCCCTGTGCTATACCAACGGTATTAGCACCAAAGAAGAATGGAGAATGGAGGATGTGTACAGATTCTAGGGAAATAAACAAGATCACAATCAAGTACAAGTTTCCATTGCCACGAATGGATGATATTATGGACTGTTTGAGTGGAGCTGTGTATTTCTCAAAGATAGATTTGAAGAGTGGATATCACCAGATTTGGATCAGAGAAGGAGATGAATGGAAGACTGCCTTCAAGACAAAGGAAGGACTATATGAGTGGTTAGTCATGCCTTTTGGGCTAACCAATGCACCGAGCACTTTCATGCGGCTTATGAACGAGGTTCTGAAAGAATTTTTGGGTAAGTTTGTCATTGTTTACCTGGATGATATTATGATCTTTAGTAAGACATTGGAGGAGCATATGATGCATATTTGTATGGTATTTGAGAAGCTGAGAGAAGAGAAATTGTTGATTAATTTGAAGAAGTGCAGTTTTGTGAAAAAAGAGTTAGTGTATTTGGGATTTGTAGTTTCAGCAGAAGGTCTAAAAATGGACTCAGAGAAGGTACAGGCTATCCTTGAATGGTCTACTCCAAGGAGTGCTACTGAAGTAAGATCTTTTCATGGTCTAACTAGTTTTTACAAAAAGTTTATCAAAAATTTTAGCAGTATTTGTGGACCCTTGACTGAAACAATGAGAGGGGATAGAAAAGAGTTTAAGTGGACTAATGGGGTAGAAAAGAGTTTTCAATTGTTGAAACAAAAAGTTGCAGAACAACCTATTTTAACACTTTCAGATTTTAATAAGGTGTTTCAAGTAGATTGTGATGCTAGTGGTACTGCAATAAGAGCTGTTATGAGCCAAGAAGGTAAACCTGTTGCTTATTTTAGTGAGAAGTTAAATGATGCCAAAAGGAAATATTCTGTTTATGATCAAGAATTTTATGCTATAGTTCGGGCATTAAAGAAGTGGAGACATTATCTGCTTCCTAAAGAGTTTGTTTTGTATACTGATCATCAAGCTTTGCAATATTTGAATAGTCAAGGAAAGTTGAATCAGAGGCATTTGAAATGGGTTGAGTTTTTGCAGAGTTATACATTTGTTTTGAAACACAGGAGTGGAAAGTCTAATAGGGTTGCAGATGCTCTTAGCAGAAGGCAACTATTGCTGACAGAAATGCAGATTGAAGTGGTTGGGTTCAAGGAACTCAAGAATTCGTATCCAGAGGATCCTGATTTTGGTGAAGCTTGGAAAGCTTGTACAGAACCTGTTACTCTAGACAGGACGAAATGGTTGGATTTTATCATCCAAGATGATATGTTATTCAGAGGGAGTCAGTTGTGCATTCCACGAAGTTCTATGAGGGAGAATCTCATCAAGGAGAAGCATAGTGGAGGATTGGCTGGACATTTTGGTCGTGATAAAACCCTTGCTTTGGTTGGTGAAGATAGATAAAGGAGAAATAAGTAGTGCTGAAGCTGAAGATTTTGCAAAACACTTGAAGAACATCCATGGGGAGGTGAGGAAGCATATTACCAAGATGAACACACAGTATAAGGCTAAGGCAGATGAGAAAAGGAGGTATAAGGAATTTCAGGTTGGTGATGAAGTCATGATTCATTTGCGGAAGGAGCGGTTTCTAGTTGGTACATATAACAAGCTGAAAATGAAGAAGTTTGGACCGTGTAGGATACTGAAGAAACATGATTCAGGAAACGCATATGAGGTAGAATTGCCTACTGAGCTAAATATTTCACCAGTGTTTAACATTTGAGACCTGACAGAGTATCATGAAGGAGGTGTTGAAGATGAGATCACAGCAGCACAGTGGAGTATTCCAGCGACTAGTGCAGACACTAAGGAGATCGAAGATATATTGGACAGTCGTGTTGGAAGAAGCACAAGGAACAAGACATATGAAGAATATCTGGTCAAGTGGAAAGGATGACCTGTTGAAGATTCATCATGGCTGACAAAGGAGGAGGTTAGCCGTCTTAGTTTTCCTCTCCACACCTGAGTCATGACAGGGTCACTTCTCAAATTCCCCCCGGGTGTCTGATGCAGGAGCATCCTGGGTGTAAGAGCAATCTTGCATCACCCAAAAATATTTCTGTTTTTATATTCAATAAGGGCTATTTTGTGCAGAGATGTTATTTATGGAAAGTTACTATTTTTGGTAATTTTCATATGTGCTCAGAATAATCTGATTTCTTTCTTGGAGGTTCATTTTGGTCATATAAGTCTGCCAGTAAAGTTTCATTGCCAGATCAAGTGTATATTGGAAGATATTGAAGATTTTTGGTATTGGCAGCAGGGTACAGAAACTTTGAACTCAATTTTGAAGGCTTTAGAGGCCTCGGATGAGGTCAAAAATTTGAGTGATGAGCGCTTGCGTCGGTCAAGCCTGTAGAGCGCTTCGTGGCGTTTCCGAAATGGGGTTACAATAGTCAATCGGGTCAACTGGTGATGACTTATGATCTCCGGAAGTCGGGTCACCTGAAATGGCGGAAAATAATTTTCCTTCAAAATTTCTGTTCGGGTTTCAAAAGTTATTTTGAGCCGACTTTGATGTAATAAATTGAAAAATAAAATAATTCTAAGTTTGGTCGGCCCTTAGGGCTAAATTTCTGGAACCTTCTCGGGCGGTGGAAATTGCCTATATAATGAAGGCTGTATTATTGTCTTAGGCAGTTCAGAATAGTTCTGGGTAATAGTTCGAGGCTTTGTCCTACAGAATATTGTAAGGGAGTGCCCATGTGGCTTTGCATATTGTAATTCTGAAAGTTTGTAATTCCACATTTGTGGAGATAATAAGAAGCCAATTTTTCTGTTCTTGCATATTATTGTTGTTATTTCTCTTTTTCTGTTATATGTTTGTGGTTTTAAGGGGAGCACCTTCATCACAATGACAGTCAGAAAGCAAACAAGACTGAGACTCCTCGTGGAGTCGATACTTGTCCTGGGAAGACTTCCGCATACTCACGAGAGCTAAAGCATCCACAAATCACAATTCCGCATTTGACAGGGAATAAAACAACAGACGCTTAATGGAGCCACAGCTTGCGGTTTATGCACAAAAGAGTTGAAAAACCATTGCATTTAATTGACAGTCAAACTCCTGGACATGTTCCATTGATTTTGCTAGTAATGTAGGCAAGCTAGGATCCCCCACTTAAAAAAAATCCAAGAAAGATTCCGGCTGGTCAAGCACCAGCACCATGATCACGGATATATAAACTTCAGCTGGACTATACAACCCTATTTACTCCTAAAAGCGCAAGCCATTGAGACTGCTTCGACACTAATGTTTTCTTGTCGAAATCATTGAACATGATTGACAATCAAATTCCTGATCACGGATACATCAAAGTTTAAACATGCAAGAAATGAAGACAAAACAGACTGAATTTAAAAAGTAAATTTCTTACTGCATGTTTTGCTACAAATTTTTGGTGAAATCGAGCTTAGGAATTTTCTGAGAAAACAGCAAGGTTGGATATTACTGAATTGAGTAGGAAAGAGGAAATTTGTAGTGGAGAAGTTAAATTCTAAACTAAAAAAAAAAAAATTCCTACCCCGTATCAATTCTAGTCAAGCTTCTAAGGTAATCGCGATAATAGAAACAAGAATTCATAAAATCAGATAAAGTTTAGCAGAGTATCAAAGGATGCTTGACCAACAACTTTTTGCATAGCATAATTTTAAACTTACAAAATGATCTACTACTGTACCATCATTTTAAGAAACTATTCAACAAGAAAAGAACCTGAAATTTTTGGTGAATTCTACAGATAGATGCCTTCTTGATCGTTTGGCGCAGATCTCTTCCAAACTTCGTCCCACCAAATTCTTGTGTAAAACTCCTCTATTATTTCCTCCTCCTTAGTTGTTCTCAATCTTTTTTTTATCTTTCTTTTTTTTCTCTTCTGTTGCCTCCGAACTCCCCATCCGCATCCTTTCTCCTGTTTAAAACCCATGCACTGCCTTCCAAAATTCGTGGCACACTTTCCCCTTTTCCCGCGCACCACTCACAGTTGCATTAGTACTCATTATCAACGTGCCACACAAAAAGTTGGAACCCACAGTTAAGTCAATCTTTTACGGTAACAAATCTCATTCTCCCGCCTTCAATTCCGATATACAAGCAGTCAACAAAGTCTACAACAGTTATCCTCAAACACAACGACTTCTAAAAGATTTAAATAAAAAAGAAATCTACTACTTTTGGGCGTGGATGTAGGAGTCGAAAAAGCAGTTATGACATGAATGAAGTGATCAAAGTCATCATGTTGATCAAAGTCTCGTGTGATGTCAAATTCTGCGAATGAAAAAATTGTGAAGCCATGTGAACTGGTTAAACAAGTCTTTTGTTTTTGCTGGATACTTCTTTACAAATTCTACCATTTAACAGCCAAGAAATTTCCAGAGTCCATAATATCTTGACGCAAACATAAGTCTATCTCACACGCTAAAGAATTCTGTATTTACTAGGATGTTAATTACATTGAGAGATTACCATTAATGTCAAAGTTCATAATGATTGTATCTAAATAAATATGTATACTTGATGTATTTAAATTTGATGAATGAGTGATAAAAGTCATCACGATAAGTCATGACCCAAACATAAGTCTACTATTGTGAAGACGTGTGGAAAACTAATATTTACTGGAAAAGCATTTATTTATTTTTTGTTTTTGTCGGCCACTCCTATAACAAAGTCTAGGCTGTAACAGCCAAGATTTTTTCATAGGCTGTACATTGACCCAAACATAAATAAGTGGCCTTTAAATAATTGTTCTCTCACGGTAAAGAAATGTATGGGAAAATTTTCTTTGACTGTTTACTTTGTGGGGGAGAGACGTAATTAAGTTGTGCAAGCTTCGTGTCTGACACGACATTCATACACAATGAGAATGAATGATGAGGTGAAGGGTAGGTAGGTAATGACAATGAAAGTGGATTGATGTATGCATAGCAAGGCAATGAGCGAAACGTGCTTCATTCACTTCATTCATCAAATTTAATTTACTCATGCATCCAATCTACAACTGCTAGACTACATTTAAACTATTCATTACTCATCTATCAACTGCACAAAATAATACTTTTATTGCACTCTACAAAAAGGACACGGCTATGTTCAATATAGGGACGCTCAACTGTGTTACTAATATCAAGCAATTTTTCCTTGAATCGTCTCATCTTACAAAGCCTGTCCATATAAAATAACAAAGTAGTATTACTCACTGGTCAAGTTGCCGATATATTGCATGTCTTGGAGTTCCAAAGGAAGAGATTGGAGTAGGGGAGCAACTGAAGATAAACTATGCACTATACAAATGTCAATTGACAATATATTTATCATGAATTTTCGGTTCTTTGGCTATTTTTATATATTTTATTTAATTCTTAATTCATTTTCAACTATCATTTATAACAGGCGGAGACACATTTATTTGGCATGGAACCTACGCACTTATATAAGGACTATCCATGTGTAGTTTAGCATTCATATGAAATTAGTGCAGTTTAGATTCCACAATTTTGTTTCAACATTGAAGCCTTGATTGGACAATGGGGTTTGTTTTATAAATACCCATGTCTCAGAACTTACCCTATTTTGGTGGTTTAATTTTTTAATGGGCACAATGAAACATATTCCCACCATATGGATCAATAAATATCAAA
This sequence comes from Chamaecyparis obtusa, assembly GCA_027943335.1. NCBI lineage: Eukaryota > Viridiplantae > Streptophyta > Pinopsida > Cupressales > Cupressaceae > Chamaecyparis > Chamaecyparis obtusa. Next base: position 171,458 of record BSBK01005677.1, on the reverse strand, counting down.
AGAAATTACCATGTTGCTTTTACATAGAATAAGTGATATGATGAATATTTGAAAAAAGTATCATGATCAAAGGATTCTTTATAAAAATATAGTGAAAAGAATGAACGTCTAAATATCTACGGGTTCCTCTATGAGACGTCTAATACTATCATGTCAACCTCCTAAACAGTATGAAAATAAACCTATTTTCCTGTTTAATATATCTAGGAAAATAATTCATAAAAATATATTGTATGATTAATTTTTTAATACCTATTACTTACTATACATATAAAATTGAATGATTAATTTGAACTAGTGTGTTATCGACATATGCAATAAGCTACATCACATATTTTTTTTGTTGTTGGAGGGTTCGGACCTTCGAGGTAGCTCAGCGAGGAACAAAGCCTGCGACCTACCAACCAGTGAAGGCCTACATCACATATTTTAAAATTTCAAGGTGCTCCCACAATACTATGTCCCACTTTTTTGCAAATTTTGACACCAAGATGAACATTCTAAAAAAATAAAAATCACTTTTGGACACTTGTTGCTACAAAACCATTATAAATTTGAAGATGATGTAAACTAGTGACTTTTAGCATTTTGTTTGTAGTTTCTAAATATATATTTTTTAAACAAATTGGAATTCATTTGTAGCCATTTTTCCTTGTCCTTCAAAAAGTAGTTTGTATAAAAAATTAGCCATTTTAAGGAGTGACATTTAGTTATTCAAGAAAAACCTTTTTTTAGTAATGATAAAAATGTAAGTATTTAAAAGTTAGGTTTTTGACACCAATATCTAGGGTATCCAATTGGTTTCATTCAATTTGGTTGAATATTTTATAATTTATTGAGTTTTAAAGGGATATTAACTGTAATTTGGACATAGGTTCATTTAGCCTAGCTCGATCTATGTATATGAATTCATTTTTTGTGAGAAAGATAACATAAATACCTAATTCTAGATACTTTCATGATTTTTTTTTTCTAATTTACTATTTTTCCAAAAGTATCGAACAAAGAAGTTGATAAATGGTCAGACAACCTTGTTTAATAAAACTAAAAATAGAAAATTACATTGAACTCAATATATATTAAAATCATAATCTTTGAAAATCTTTTTTCAAGTGGCACCATCTAGCATTTGGGTTTGTGAAGATTATTCTTTTTGGTCCTTGATCAAGAACTTCGTAGGGTAGAAATTAGCAAAAATAAGTTGGCTTTGGTGGAGAAGGCCATAACAGGGGCCTTTGCTCGAAGGCCCCTTCATGTGAACTAACTTATTACTTATCCAAACATTAATACATTTGGGGGATTTTTCCGATGGTAACTTCTGACGGAGGATGCTCTTTTAGTGAATTTGGCATTTTTTTTATAATTCTCCTCGATGAAGTCATTGCTCAGATGGGATGTCTTGATTACCATCGTACTTGTGATGGTGACGGGCAATATAACAAAAAAAAAGACAAAAGTAAATCATTTTTTCATGCATGTAGCACGCAAACATAGTTCGCACAAGAGAAAATAGGAGCAGAAGGTCTGACATTTTATCATATGCTTGTAGACGTACAGAGCTCAAACTTCCATTTTTCTCACACTTAAATTCTTTAACTAGGATGTCTATAATTGCACTTTCAAGGTTGCAAATCTGCCTGCAATTTTTAGGTGACTTCTTTGGGTAAGTGTTATTTTAGCCCTGAAATTTTATGGTAAAATTTTAGATTATTTAGATTTCATTTGTGTGATTATGGTAAATCTGTCTGTCAATATTACATAAATATCCCCCTATTACTATGATCCTTATTATCCAGATACTATCTATCCAATGACTACCTACATGTTTTCCCCTTAGAAACCTCCTAAACAAGAAAGGCCTAGTGATTTGTCATATGGTGTTCAGGCTAGACTTGAGTCTAGAAGACAACCTAGGGTTTTTCACAGAATGTCAAAGATAGAGAATTCAAGCTCGAAGATGGGATATAGTTATGGGAATCTACTGGAGTAGGAAGAGCGTGAGTGGAACAAGGTTGAAAGAAAGATGTGGCATCCAAAAGGAAATGGGGATGAAAAGATGTAGAAAAAGGAAAATACCCAAAACCCTCACTCTAAGGTATGTTTCTCTGGTGACCAAAGTTCCTCTATATTAGTCAATATAGACAATAATGTTTGGAATGTTTCCGTTAATTGGTTGAGGGAGAAAGGGTTTTTTTGTGAAATGAGTTGGGGAATGGCTAGCTATGAGAAAAATAATTAGATGGTGTAAGGATACATGGCCATTCAAATTAGAAATCAAAACCCTACTGAATGCCTTTTTCTTGATCATATGTGAGATGGGACAAGCAAAGTAGTGGATTTAAAATAATGGAGTACGATTGTCATAGGTGCCTATGCTGGTGTCTATTTTTCTACTAGTGCTATAAATTTTTATGTTTATGAATCTACTCAATCCACAAGATCAGTTATTGAACCCTACATCATGAGTGGATGAGGAATATTCATCAAGGACTAGGAGCCTAATTTCAACCCATTGAAAATACAAGTCGATGATGTAACTATCTGGATTTGATTGTACAACTTACCCTTTGAGTACTAGGATGAGGATACCATGAAAGTGATATGAAACAAGATGGGAAAATTCATCAAAGTGGGGGAAGGTATTGAGAAAAAATATTATAGTATGTATGATAGGATATGCATTTGTTGGAACCCTACCACATTGCTCCTGGACTACATCAATTTTGTAACCAAATTTGATTGACACCTTCAAGGACTATAGACTAATCTCATTGTGTAACATGGTTTATAATATTAATACCAAATTAATGGCTAACATAATCAAATCCATTTTACCATCGGTAATATATGATGAACAATAGTGACCACTATGAAAAAGGGGTTTTATGTCATGTGTGTTGGGTTTCTAATGAGGTTTTCTCTTTTCTTCATGTTTGATTTCTTATGATGTTTCAACTCTAGTGTTAAGTGTTGTTGTGATGATTGGGGAGTGGTGCATGTAGGATTTTTTGTTCATGTCCTTCTATGGTGGATGTTGGAGTCTATGTAGAAGTTTTATCTGTGTTAGCTAAAGTAGGGGCCTTCCCAATACTCTTTGGTAGCCATGGCCTTTTTTCTCTTGGTGAATAATATTCCTATGATACTTCTAGTCATTTGGCCTATGACGTTCTAGCTCTTGGATGGGCACTCTGCTAGTAGAGAGTTGGGTCATCTCACTATTGTGGATTATTCTTGACTTTTTCATTGGATTTTACTTCAAACTATTGAGTACTTCTTTTAATGCATCTTATCACCTGATTGGATTTGCAAGGGGAAATATGCATTTTTTAGATCACTGTTTGAAAGAGAAAAAAGGCTTACTATTATGTACTTGTTATCATAATTCCTTTGTTTATGATGCCCCCTCTTTTTTACTACCTTGGATGCTTGATCTTTATGCAGGATCACATTATTTGGATGCTTCTATGGTACTTGATATCATTTATCATTTTTGTCTTTTACATTATGATGGATACTTCTTATATTGTTGCATGGCATGTCCTCATGACGATCTATTTCTTCGTGTCATGGAATTATTTAATAAAATATGATCACCTCATACCTCTTATTGTGATGTTGGCCTTTTGCACTTTCTTTACCTCCAATTCTTTCATGCATAATGAACTTTTTCAATAATGGATTGTAGCTCCTTTTGAAAGATGCATTATAGTCTACCTTCCTTTTCTCCCGAATGTTACATTGAGTATTGTTGCTTCATTAATTACTCTTCTTCTAGATTGATGCTTCTCCTTAAAGTTGTGAGGGAATCAGAAACTCTGTGGAAATGGAGCTTTTGATACCCCTCACAGTTCAATGTGTAGTATTGTTAGGGTTTGGCACCTGATCATAAGTGTCTTTCTCTGCAAATTGGTTTTGCCAAGGAGATTTTTGGAGGGCTGCTTGGCTCTTCCCACTTTGTAGAGAAAAATCATTTATTGTACTTAGGCATACAACATCTTCATAAGTATTTTTCCTCAGACAATAGTTTACCTTCAAGGGTGGCTTTGTGATGGTTGCTCTTGAAGGCTTCCTATTGTATGAGCAAGGACATTTATTGAAAATTAACACAATGTCACAACTTCTTCTGCACCTACACATGGAACAAACAAGTTAAGTGAAAACATGGTACTTTTCCTCCTTGCATAGATTCAAGTTTACACCTGACTTGAGCATGGTTTACATTGATAGATTATGGTTATGCATATACATGCATAACTATAGATATAGATAGGTCCTTAAATCTTCTAGATCTAACCGATATTCATTATGCAAGATTTGGATCAGGTTAGGAGTTGGAGTGGACTAGACCCAGGAACAAGAAGCAAAACTCTTTTCAATAACAAGAAATGCCTTGTACCCCATTATTTATTTATATTTACTTATGTAGGGTATATGTAGTCATAGATTATTTAAGGCTATGCTCATGACCTATGTGAGCTCATATGATTTTCTTTGCTTTCTTTTCTTCACATGCATGTCATTCATGTTTAGATTCTATCATACAATCCAACCCTTGTATGTTATTTCATTTCATAGCTAATTTTCCTTTAATTCCTTTACATTTACTTTCATCTTAGCTTAAGAAATGAATTCAAATCTTAATCAGATCATTGATAATTTGCAAACTATGGTATCTTAGAAAATCTGACTTAGTAAATAGGCTACCAATTTTTACCAATTGAATGAACATGAAAATGGGTAACAATTACTTCATGTCTTCAATTGCTAAGTTGGTTAAGTGATATAGAGGTAAGGGAAAATGGGTCCTAGCACAAATGGACTTGTGATCCATCCATTCATAAGAAAGATTTTTATTTCCAACTCCACTCCCGACCTTGGGCACAATCCTTATCCACTTGAATGACCCAATACTTGACTCCAACATACATGGATGATGCCTCTAATCATCCTAGGTGTCTTAACATACTCCAAATAACATAAACACAAGTTCTTGAACCCTACTAGGCAATGTTTTAATCCCAAAGACCACATTGCTCTTTCCAGGCCTTCTCCTCTCTAATTCCCTTAAGGAACCTAACTCAACCCAAGGATTCAAAAAGCGACTTGGAATTTAGTCAAGGAGTTAGACTCAACTCAAAGGTTTAATAGGAGGCTCTGACTTTAGGTAACCAAAACATCTTACTTTTGAACAAATTCACTTCCATTCACCATCCAAAGAAACTTCTCACATCACCATCCTAATTGATTCCCAACTTCATTCTTAGACTTAGGCACAATCCTTATCCCCTTGACTGACCCAAAACTAGACTCCAACATACATCATTAAAAATCCCCCTCGTTTAGAGAATATGTTTAGACTAAAAACTAGTGCTATTTCATGCACTCTTTCCTGCACTTTTCCACATTGATAGTCACTATCCTCTATTTTCCTTGTCTTCCTTGCATTCAAAGCATAATAAAAGGCATATAATACAATAGTGGACGCCTCCCACAAGACAAAAAAGTCACAAATAGTGGGTGTGTTCCTTTAAAAATGATTTTGGATCCAAGTCTATTGTGTGTTTGAAATATTTTACATCAAAATCAAATCAAGAGTTCAAGGTACTTAAATTATAAGAGTAAAAAAGGTATCATTCCAACTTTCTTGACTCTTTTGGTTACTTTCTTGCAACTGGTATTGACATTTCACCTCTTTTTTTATGTTTATATCAGTGCATTGAATTTTGACTTTCTATACATGTGCACAACTTAAGTATGCAATGTTTAGTGGTGGTTAATCAACCATGATTATAGGTACAAATCTGATTATCTTGCCTCATATTTATGTTGTAACAAATAATAGTACGTAATGTTGTTTAAAATTAAAGTTGTATATTTTAAGCTTTCAAAAAAAAAAATTATTCTAGATTTTTTGTTGAATAATTATGTTTTAGACATTGAATGTTGAAGGTTTCTTCACAATTTAATTCTTGTTCTAACATAAGGAACAATACCTTTACAATTTAGTTGGGATGCCTATAGCACTAAAACTGTAAACATGTCTCTATGAACCCGATACAAGTTCCTACAAAGTGTAAAGGTATCGTTCCTTATGTTAGAACAAGAATAGTGAGTCGACAGTAATATATGGACATAGTTTAGTATTATATTATTGTATCGATATATTATTGTCCACTCACTATCCACTTTCAAACTGGCCAAGATTGGTTGTAGGGGTTGTTACAACACTTCAAATTTGACAATTTATTGGAGACAATACCTTTACACCTTGTAGGAACTCACTATTATTTCTCATGTTTGAAAGTGGATAGTGAGTGGATAGTAATATATGGTCATAGTTCAATATTATATATTACTGTCCATATAATACTATCCACTCACTGTTAAAAAAGTTTTAATTTATTCCTAAGAATGGAACAAACATATAAATGATTGAAAACCCCAAAAGGAAACATGATGACTGATGCATTTTCTCAACCCTATGTTGATGTAGATTTAAGTACCTAAACATTGTAATACATTGATAACCTAAAATAATGGACTATAACATTACTTTCTAATTCTAGCTGAGCTATGAATGAGATCATATGTATAAGTGTCTTGTGCAGGCCACCTTGGCAGTCTAAGATACACTTCGTGCAGTGCACTGTGCATTAGTATCCCATATGTTTGAAAGTGAATAGTGAGTGGATAGTGATATATGGACATAGTTTAGTATTATATTATTGTCCATATATTACTGTCCGCTTACTATCCACTTTCAAACATATGGATATGTTTGAAAGTGGATAGTGATTGGACAGTAATATAAGGACATAGTTCACTATTATATTATTGTCCACATATTACTTGATCAATGAGATCATATTTATGAGTGTCCCATATGTTTGAAAGTAGATAGTGAGTGGATAGTAATATATGGCCATAGTTTAATATGATATTATTGTTCATATATTACTGCCCACTCACTATCTAATTGTCGTCAAATGACTGACTAGTGATGTTATTTAGTGATTGCCCATGTCCTAATCAGTTAATTAATGATTCACCATTACCTGGTGGTTTCAATTAATAATGTCAGTTACTCATGCCACTTACTGATTCTCGACATGCTAGCACCTAGAATGATTGGCATTGGTCAATGTCACTCGCTTGTATATTTTTTTTGTCAATAGACATACATGCTACTAAGACACGTAGCATGGATGATTTGTAGGGAGATTAGATAGTAGCCACACGGTGGTGATGAGGATCCTAGGGAGACATAAGGAGATTCTCTAGAGAAATGGAGGGATAACGGAGGACTTCCACTGAGAGGAAGGAGAAGAGAGATATAAGGGGTATTCAAAGTGATAAGGAGGGGAGCCAAAAGGGGAACACATAGAGATAGGGTGTTGGAGTGATAAGGAGGATGTGAGTTATCATTCAAGAGAGATAATAAGAGATTAGAGGTGAAATAAGTAGATAGCAAAAATCTTGGAATCTTTAATGCTTCGATAGTCATAATTGTTACCACATGGATAGGGTCCCCTTAATGTGATCCCACTAGTTCAAAGCTCTAGTAAAGAACAATTACTGATAAAAGGAAAGGCTTTCATAAAGCATCAATTTAATGTTGTGGACTAGAGGTGGTAATGGATGATAATGTTCTCGGATTATGGTTCCTTCTTAGTGAGGGTCTCTCAACAGTCTATAATTCGTAGTATACTAGGACACAAGTGCACTTTAATGTTCATGATTGTTAAAGAGTGTGAAAATGCATGTAAGCTAGATGCAAAGTGGTTAATTGAATTTATCAAAGAAATTTAAAGTGTCGTAGATGAATATGAGGTGGAGTAGTCTTAGAATTTGTAGAGGGGCATCTCTATATTAGATGAGGATGGTGGAGTGGGTGATGATGACTTGGGTTTGTAGGGTCAAATTTAGAAATGAATATATAATATGATAGCACAATTTTGCAAGACTCTAAATAGAATGTTATTATTTTCTTTACCTCATTGATATGTCTTTTGTGTAGCCCTCTTTTAGAGTAGCCAAAATATGTATATTTATTTTGATAGTTAATATTAGGTTAGGGAACCCTTAGTATGATTTGCTAATTGAAATAAATACAATATCAAGAATGAATATGGTAATATAATCAAAATAATGTCACGTTAGATAATAAATTAGTAAAGACATATTTTACATTTATCTTTAAAATACTTATAAACCAACCATAAATTAATTTAATTATCTAAAAAAATTTATTTTTTTACATGATTTAGTTTATTTCTATTTCGAATACTATTTAAATTTATTTTAAAAATGTATTCTTTATTGATTTTTTATTTATTATTTATTTAAGAAATATAATACCACAAAACATTAATATATTAACAAAAATTATTGAACATAAAAAATACAAAATAAATATTACAAATACAAAAAAAATAAAAAATAAAATATATTAAATAGTACTATTAAAATAATAAATGATTTATTTAAAATCTGTATACAATTTCTTAATTAAATAATTTATAATGAATGATTAAATTTGATGAATGAAGTGATTAAAGTCATCATGTTATCAAAGTCTCGAGTGATGTCAAATTCTGCGGATGAAAAAGCTGTGAAACCATGTGAACTGGTTAAACAAGTCTTTTGTTCTTGCTGGATACTTCTTTACAAAGTCTACCATTTAACAACAAAGAAATTTCCAGAGTCCATAATATCTTGACCCAAACATAAGTCTACTCTGGTCAAGATATTGAATGTTCTCCCACGCTAAAGAAATGTGTGGAAAATTAGCATGCAACTACTCTTTCAGACAGTTTACTTTGTGGGTACAAATTTCGTGTATGAGACGTACATGCAGGACCATGCAAGAAATGTGCACCATTCACTGTATCCACCAAATTTAGATATTGATTTCTCTTTGTTATTCTGTATTTACTAGGATGTTAATTACATTGAGAGATTACCATTAATGTCAAAGTTCATAATGATTGTATCTAAATAAATATTATACTTGATGCATTTAAATTTGATGAATGAAGTGATAAAAGTCATCACGATAAGCCATGTCCCAAACGTAAGTCTACTAGGTTGTTTGAAGATGTTGGTGAAGACTTGTGGAAAACTAATATTTACTGCATTTATTTATTTATTGTTTTTGTCCGCCACTCCCACAACAAAGTCTACGGTGTAACAGCCAAGATTTTTCCATTGGTTGTACATTAACCCAAACATAAATAAGTGGCCTTTAAATAATTGTTCTCGCACGGTAAAGAAATGTATGGGAAAATTTTATTTGACTGTTTACTTTGTGGGGAGCAACGTTAAGTTGTGCAAGCTTCGTGTCTGACACGGCATTCATGCACAATGAGAATGAATGATACATGCAAGGCAATGACCGAAACGTGCTTCATTCATCAAATTTAATTTACTTAATGCATTTAATTTACAACAACTAGACTACATTTAAGCTATTCATGACGCATCTATTAACTACGCAAAATAATACTTTTATGGTACTCTACAAAAATAGTTACCTGCCACACTTACTATGATACATAATCTTTAATTATGTTAAAATAGTATTTAACTTATCCTTGGTATGCCATAACTCATTTATGAAGAGCCAACAAATAATGTCATTATGTGGCCTAAGTTTTATTTGAACAATTATTATTTTACAATTTTCAACTAAGTCTCTATTTTTTCATTATTTTTTTTCTAGCAAATTCTGTTTATTTATTTATCTTTCTTTTTAATTCATATTAAAAATTCTAGAGAAGTTTTTATTTTTAATTATATATTTGTACATATTAGAAAACAATGAAAAATATTGTTAGTATTTCTTATAATTATATTTATATTGATGCTTGTATTAGTTTCTGAGTTCGATTGTGTAGAATTTTATTTTTTTATATATTTATATTTTTATTATTAATATTATTTATTTCTATTTTTAGTTAGACTTTATAGTTTTGGTTTTGGTTCTTAATTTCAATTTTGTGAAGATTGACATTATTGTCAATTTTAGTGATGAAATGTCTCATCTCAATTATGATTTGATGGATCATTGTTTAAGTAATTTTAAATGTTAATTGTATGGTTTGTGAGTTTATTGCCTATGACATATCAATAAACTAAATGACTAGATAGCTTAAGTTGAAGTCAATACCAATTCATTCCTAAAAAAATAAAAAAATTATATTTCCCATAAGAAAATTTGGAGAGGTGTAAAAGTTCATTTGGAAATATGAAGAAAAGAATACAAACAGGACCATAAATAACAACGGTCAAATCTGTCATATTGGCGGCAAGGAAAAAGAGCTGATTGCTGAATAAAAAGAACATAGAATACATAGTATAACCAAACAAACTTAAAACAGCACCATAAAATAAGGATTACTGATGCGTATATTTACATAGGAAAGCAGCCCTAAATTCAACACTCAAGCACTAGAAAACAATCCCAAATAAACAAGGTATAAATCCATCTCTAAAATCATAGCAAATTCAATACATTGGCTGCATAACACAAGGGAAAAGTTTATTTAATTTAAAAGCTAATGATCGTTAACTCTATAAACTGGTGCTAATGAGGCGCCTACAAGAGGGAGAATTCAGGAGTAAAATCCAAAGCAAATGCATCACCTAAAGAAGAAACGAAGCTCCACTCCCAGGATAATTGGGAAAATAAAACAGTGATTGAAATAAGAAGAATCTGCCAACAAAGATATAGAAAAGAATTTATTTCTCTGAAGCACAAAGTAATGAAAAATGTTATGCAAGCGTCTGCAATGAAAAATTCGTTCAAGAGGATTGAAATCACAGAAAAAGAATGATAAACAAAAATAGACATGAAAAATTCCTTTCTCAAAACTTTTCATTTCTAGACATTGAACAAAGAATTATGTAAATTAAATATAATATTGTGTTAATCTTTTAAAATTCCATACCAAATAACATAATTAAATCTCTTGGTTTTATTAAATCTAATTTCTTATTTAATAGGAAAAAGCCACACAAAAGGCATTAATAATTAAAATTCTATTTTTTATTAATCATAATAGATTTATTCTTGATCTTTATTACAAAAGTGAATTTCCTTTCTAATAAGAAAGAAATCACAAAAAACATTTTAAATTTCTTCCTTTAAAAATAACTTTTTAGTAATGATAATAATGGTAATTGGATTTACTTCCATAATATGAATTTTTACTTTAATATTTGTAAATTTCATCTTATAATATTGATATTAAGTGTTAACATTAATGAAATAATAATAATAATATCTCAATGAAAATTTAATATTAAATATTAACATTTGATTAATTATCTATCAAACTACATTAAAATTTAATTAGATATAATATCAATTTCATCAATTAGATTAAATTTAATTGATTCAATGACATAAATGTTTTGATGTTTTCTTTTAAATGATTAAATAATTATTAATATTATCCTTACTAATTTTTCAAACCTCTCAACATGACATGCAAGCGACAACACACCATTTCACGTCATCTCTTTTTTAGTAGGAAGGATTAACCCTTGAAAGCCTATTAACGGGTCACACACACACACACACACACACACACACACACACACATCTGTGCATATTTGAAGAAGATCAAAATAGTTCTACATGGGATTGATTTTATTGATTATTAACTTGACAACAAGGTATATCAATATATCCATCTTGTCATTGCTAGTGCCCTATATTTTCATCCAAGAAAACAACATGGACATAGTAAGAGGAGACTAGATACTGAAGATCGTGATATAATGTTACATGCTATCCAAGAGTTGGCTAAACCCCTTGACGTGGTCTGAATAATGTTTACATTTTTGTAACTTGTTTGTGTTTATGTTTGACCTCCAGATAATGTTTATGTTTGCAAGTTTTGGCTTAAGGGGATGATTTCATACCTAACATAACTGAAAAGGCTTAAGGAGGTGATGTTGTACCTAATGTAATTAGTTTTATGAATAATTTGTATTAGAATTTCTTATGTGATCTATTTTAAATTATTACACACCGTACAATGTTTTTAACCTCCAATGAAATAATAATAATATCTCAATGAAATAATAATCATAATATCTAAATGAAAATTTAATATTAAAAATTAATATTAGATTAATTATCCATCAAACTATATTAAAGTTTAATTAGATATAATATCAATTTCATTAATTAGATTAAATTTATTTGATTCAATGACATAAATATTTTGATGTTTTCCTTTAAATGATTTAATAATTATTAATATTATGTTTACTAATTGTTCAAACCTCTCAACATGACATGCAAGCAACAACACATACCAACTACACGCAGAATGAAAAAGGGTAGGTATTACACCATTTCACTTCATCTCTTTTTTTGGTATGAAGGATTAACCCTTGAAAGCCTATTAACATGCCACACACACATACACATACACATACACACACACACATATCTACACATATTTGAAGAAGATCAAAATTGTTCTACATGGGATTGATTTTATTTATTATTAACTTGACAACAAGGTATATCAATATAGCCAACTTGTCATTGCTAGTGCCCTATATTTTCATCCAAGAAAATAACATGAACATATTAGTAAGAGGGGACTAGATATTGAGGATCATGATATAATATTACATGCTCTCCAAGACTGAGTTGGCTAAACCACTTGATGTGGTCTGAATAATGTTTACATTTTTGTAACTTGTTCGTGTTTATGTTTGACCTCCATATATTGTTTATGTTTGCAATTTTTAGCTTAAGGGAATGATGTCATACCTAACATAACTGAAAAGGCTTAAGGAGGTGATGTTGTACCTAATGCAATTAGTTTTATGAATAATGTGTATTAGAATTTCTTATGTGATCTATTTTAAATTATTGCACACCATACATTGTTTTTAACCTCCAATGAAATAATAATAATATCTCAAAGAAAATTTAATATTAAATATCTATATATTAGATTAATTATCCATCAAACTATATTAAAGATTAATTAGATATAATATCAATTTCATTAATTAGATTAAATTTATTTGATTCAATGACATAAATGTTTTGAAGTTTTATTTTAAATGATTTAATAATTATTAATATTATGTTTACCAATTGTTCAAATCTCTCAACATGACATGCAAGACACAACACATACCAACTACACATAGAATGAAAAAGAGTAGGTATTACACCATTTCACTTCATCTCTTTTTTTGGTAGGAAGGATTAACCCTTGAAATCCCATTAACAAGCCACACACACACACGCACATACACGTGTGTATATTTGAAGAAGATCAAAATAGTTCTACATGGGATTGATTTTATTGATTATTAACTTGACAACAAGGTATATCAATATAGCTAGCTTGTCATTGCTAGTGCCCTATATTTTCATAAACAACATGGACATAATCAAAGGAGACTAGATACTAAGGATCATAATATAATATTACATGCTATCCAAGATTTGGATAAACCACTTGACATGGTTTGAATAATGTTTACATTTTTGTAACTTGTTTGTGTTTATATTTGACCCCTAGATAAAGTTTATGTTTGCAAGTTTTGGCTTAAGGGAATGATGGCATACCTAACATAACTGAAAAGACTTAAGGAGGTGATGTTGTACCTAATGTAATTAGTTTTATGAATAATTTGTATTAGAATTTATTATGTGATCTATTTTAAATTATTGCACACCATACATTGTTTTTATCCTCCAATGAAATAATAGTAATATCTCAATGAAAATTTAATATTAAATACTAATATTAGATTAATTATCCATCAAACAATATTAAAGATTAATTAGATATAATATCAATTTCAATAATTAGATTAAATTTATTTGATTCAATGACATAAATGTTTTGATGTTTTCTTTTAAATGATTTAATAATTATTAAAATTGTGTTTACTAATTGTTCAAACCTCTCAACATGACATGCAAGCGACAACACATACCAACTACAGATAGAATGAAAAAGGGTAAGTATTACACCATTTCACTTCATCTCTTTTTTTGGTAGGAAGGATTAACCCTTGAAAGCCCATTAACATGCCACACACACACACACACACACACATCTACGCATATTTGAAGAAGATCAAAATAGTTCTACATGGGATTGATTTTATTAATTATTAACTTGACAAGGTATATCAATATAGCGAGCTTGTCATTGTTAGTGCCCTATATTTTCATCCAAGAAAACAACATGGACATAGTAAGAAGAGACTAGATACTGAGGATCATGATATAATATTACATTCTATCCAAGAGTTGGCTAAACCACTTGACGTGGTCTGAATAATGTTTAATTTTTTGTAACTTATTTGTGTTTATGTTTGATGTCCAGATAATGTTTATGTTTGCAAGTTTTGGCTTAAGGGGATGATGTCATACTTAACATAACTGAAAAGGATTAAGGAGGTGATGTTTTACCTAATGTAATTAGTTTAATGAATAATTTGTATTAGAATTTCTTATGTGATCTATTTTAAATTATTGCACATCGTACATTGTTTTTAACCTCCAATCCATTTGAATGTCTTAAGGGGATTAAATATAGATAAAAAATGTTTGAATCTATTAAGAAGCACGTATTAAATTGACATTGGCATTAAAAATATTTTAACTTGATCAATTGTCATTAAATTGGTCAAATTTCAGCATTAAATAAAGTAAATTGATTAATTAATATTGAATATTAAATTATCTTAAGAAGATGATGTTTTATGAAATATTTTTATTGTTTAATATTAAAATTGATTAATTAACCTTAAATAGATTTATTTGACTACTTGATGTATAAATTAAATAGGTTGAATTGATTAATTTGATTAATTGACCTTAAGTAGATTAATTTGATTAATTTATGTATTGATTCACCTTATATTTTACCTTAAATTGATTAATTTATGTAAACATATAAACATCATTGAAAATAAGCATCTCCATACATATAAACACCATTAAAAATTAATATTTGTACATATAAACATCATTGAAAAAAAAATTCATACATATTCACATATAAACATCATCAAATAAATGTATGCATAATCTAGATATAATTTAAATCTAATTAGAAATATGTCTAATTTCTAGTTATGGACATCTCATTAAACATCATCAAATAAACATCACATGTACATAAACATGTCTAATCTAGATAAACATCATAAAAAAAAGATTATATAAAAATATGTATCAAATGTCAAACATAAACTATGTCAAACCATATATAAGTCCAGGTCTAGTATAAACATATCAAATCATAAACATGTCAACTCATATATATGTCTAAGTAAATAGTATTTGCAAGTCAGATCATAAACACAAGTCTAGAATCATCAAAGAGGGGCACACGACATGTAATAATGAACCTAGATAAAAGTCTATATAAAGATAAAAATGTGTCTTGATGGACACTCTAAGAGGAAGCTGAGGAGACATCATTTCATCTATGAATAGAGTGACCCTTTGAGTGAGTTTCCTACTCCAATAGATCATGTGCGACAAAGAAGCCTTGCAAATTTAGTAGAATGTACTAGGTTAAATATCAATAAAATCATATAGTTTTCTTGTAAAAAGAGCATACATACATACATGTACATATTGCCCTAATTGGTGTTCCCACAGTAATGTGTCCCACTTTTTGGCTAACTTTGACACTGCAATGAACTTTCTGAAAATGAACTTCACTTTCAGACACATTGATGCGAAACCATTAAGAATTTGAAGGTGATATAAAATAGTGACTTTTAGCATTTTTTCTAGTTTCTAAATATATTCTTTTTAAAAAATTAGAATTTATTTGTATCCATTTTTCCTTCTCCTTTGAAAAGTGATTTATATGAAAAATCAACATTTTTAAAATGTGAAAGTCACTCGGTTCGACATAATTTTTTATTTAAAAAATGATAACAACATAATTCTTTCGAGGTTATGCTTGTAAAATCAATACATAGAGGATGTAATTGGTTTCATTCAATTTGGTTTAAAATTTTATAGTTTATTGAGTTATGAAGTGACATTAACTGTAATTTAGACATAGGTTTCTTCGGTTCGCTCTAACTTGATCTGTATTTATCAAAGTTCATTTTTTAATTTTTTGATAGAAAGGTAACATGCATACCTATTGCACATATATTTTTCATAATTATTTTTCCTAATTTTCTATTTTTCTATAAGCATCAAAGAGAGAGGTTGCTAAATGGCCAAACAACCTATGTTTAATTAAACTAAAAATAGAAAGTCACAATGAACTCAATATATATATATAAATTATATTCATTGTAAATCTTGTTCAAAGTAGCATAATATAGCATTTTTTGTTTTATAAAATTGTCTTATTTGGCCCTTGATTGAGACCTCCAAAGGGCATATTTCTATAGAAATTTGTTTTCCTTAGAAAAAAATCCAAATTTTGATGCCTTCGCCTGAGGACACCTTCACCCATAGGGGTTAAATGGGCTTCAGGAAAAGGTCCCTTCACCCCAAGACCCCTTGGAAAAAGTACGGTGGAAATGATAGTGCCACAGTTTTTTGCCAGGATTTTTCACCTGAAGTAGGTTAGCCAGGTTATTATTTTTAGGTGCAACTTTTCGATTGGTAAGGGAAGGCACACTAAATTTGTAAGAAAAAGGTCACCTAGTAGAGAATAAAATAATTATGAAGCTTCATTGGCATATTATTATAAAACTAAAGAATGTATGCATCTCTAATTTCACATGCCCAAGTTTTATATGTCTTTATTTTTAATTTTATTTAATTTATTCTAATTTGATTCATTTTTGTGCATGTATCTTGCAATCAACAAGTACAAGATGAAGGATAATCTCAGGTATGAGGGTCAACCCATGTTGAAGAAATACATGTTGGAGAAGGGTCAGAATCACTCCCTACGAAAGGGAAAACAATGGAATTCGGAGAAGGGTCAGGATCAATTTCTCCTACTGGTATCGATGAACATATAAATCTAGCTCAAACTATAAAGAAAAAAATTAATTATATAAACTTAGATCATTTACTTACAATAGATGTGTTGGCTCTTTTCCTTCCAGGACCAAACTTGAATCAAAAGTTGGGCGTGGATCTCAGTTAGACACTCAAGTTTGACAAGGAAAACAAACCAATTGATGAGGATAGAGAGAAATCCTCCTTCTTCTTTGAGCTCCACATTCACTCAGGTAGGTATTGCCTTATCTGCACACTCATGCCATCCTTTTGGTGAATAAAAGGCCTGCAAACAGATTAGTGTGGAATAGCCTTCAAACCCCTTCAGGTAACCTGTACTCCAATGAAGCCAATTCATATACAAACAACCCTATTTGCACAGAATGAGTCTGAAGACTAGAGAGGAACTCCTAATACTACCACCAACATGAAAAGGAAAGGTAACTAATTTAAAGATGTGGAAAATAGCCCAAACCATCAAACATTGGACTTAACTGAATAAACCAGTCCCTGATCAGTGCCATTATCCATTGGGCAGCACTCAAAAACCAATATAGAACATGAACAAACTACTGTCAAAGACTCAAAGCCATAAACACAACTGTTTCAGCCCACCCACTACTTATAAAATCCTTTTGTAGACAATTCAAATGAATCTATGTCCCTTCTAAAGAAAATTTCACTTAATCCTAGATCAAGAAATAAAGACAGGAACATATGCAGAGACAACCTTGTGCAATGGATTAGAAAATCCAAAACTCACATGAATGACACCAAGGAGAGACTTGTAAACATGGAACAATTGTATTAAGTATGATGAGGCATGCACATGTCCATACCAGAGAATGAGACTACCACTTCAATAACCTGCAAAAGATACTAGAAACTTCTATTTAGCCTCCTACAATGCGACAGGATCTTCTATTTCCCATTGGAACCAAATAGAGTGGAACCCTCAACAAGTCACAAACATCCAACTACATACCATTAGCTACCTTGGAAACCCAAAATGGGTTGCAACAAGCTATGGACAGCTAGGGCCAGGACCTCAGCCACCCAACCAATCAAAAATGCATCAGAAATTATTACAAGGGTAGGAAAGAAATCTCAAACAGATTCTGCCATTATGAGCACATTGAGATTAGGATAGAAAACTAGGAACTACCATGAAACCAGTACAAACAGCCACCTACAAACACACTTCGAGCAAAGAAAAGTCCATCACTACATGGCAAAACACCCCCGCAAACACTCACGGCATCCTAGACCACACTGCAAACTAGTCGCTTCTCACCAAACCAATAAAAAATGGCCAGAAAACCATAAAAAATACGTACCTTCAATCGCTGGAAAACACCTTGCAAAATTGAAAATCAAAATATAATGGCTATCATGCATTTGGTGGGAAAAAAGCTTCTTAACCAGTCGCCCAACTGTGCAACCACGTAGTCACATCTCACCACCATAGGAACGGGTAACAAATCACCGTCTACATAACTACTGATGCCAGTCCACTACCACAACAAGGTTTGTCGCATGTTCACAAGCCATGGAACTGGCCCATGCGAACATGCAAAAAACCACTAAAAAGCACCCCTCCAGCTATCAAAACACCACCAAGAAACCCACCTAGGCCTGTGCGATGCCACGTGTCACACCACCATTCACAACAACCACCAAGAAAACCTCACCCGGGCCCATGTTCAAACCCACCTTCCCGCCAACACGGACCAACCAAAAACCACCATGCGTCCACCTGCGAACAGGACCCCCGAGCCATCACTGCAATCACCGTGGACATGTGGCACCCTGTCATATGATCGCATAACCTAGAAATGGGTTATGCAAACATGTGACAGCCTGCTAACATTAACCGCCACCAGTTAACACCACTGCCCGTTGTCACCGCAACTACACAACTCCACAACTACAAACAAGGACATGTGTCGGCTAGTCACATGATCGCATAGCCTGAAAGTGGGCTATGCGATCATGCAACAGCCAACCAAAAGCTACCACATCACCACCTACGCAACACGGAACTGCAACCAAACCAACCTGCTGACAAGCCCCGGTGACACATGGCAAGCAGTCACATGATCGCATAGCCCAAAAATGGGCTATGCGACCATGCAATAGCCAATCAAAAAGTGCTCAAACCCACCATCTTGTCAGACTTGCATAGTTGAGGGAAAACACCATCAAATAGGGAACCAATGCGGGGTTGAAAACACACTAGGTTTTCGATGACAGAGGATCGAAAACACACAAAATTTTTGACATGACCACTGACAAGTGCATAAAGCTTGAAGGCAAAGGGGGTCGAAAACAATGCAAGTTATCGGTAAAGTTTGAAAACACATAGGAAATGATAGACCGAAAGGCAAACAAGGAAGCTGAAAACATCGCGGGTTTTATGTAGGCCAAAGAGGTTGAAAACAACGTGGATTTTCAAAACTACTATGGGTTTTTGACACTATGGTAAATTTTAAAGCTTGCTTCCTGTGGACCTTGAAACTTGAACAACCTACTGGGCTTTGCGAATTAGGAGATGCAGATTGGACCAGAGCTTGGTGAACACACAAGGAACACAGGGGATAACACTTGACAAACACATTTGCAAGGGAAAGGCCAATTTCATGAGACTTTGCAATGATAGAAAATAGTCCTAACAGTGGCTCTAGTTGGGGATGATGGGTAACTTGTGCCCATGTGAGAAATCAGAATCACTGGGAGTCAGACCACCAACTGGACAAAAATAGGGACCTCAAAAAATGCAAGGAATAGGAAGGGAAAGCACACAGTAGGAAAGAGAAAGACTAAACAAAGATTTACAAATATGTACAACCAAGCACAAGGCCTCAAAAGAAAACCAGTGACCCTCCTGCATCAAAAATCTGATTTTCATCCACATACATGACCCACCACCTAAAAATTTCATGATCATCCTACTGCAGATGTATGTGAATAACCATGGGCTGAAAATGGAACTACAATGATCATTACCCATGTTTTTCCAGTCATGACTGTTACATTTATGTTCAAACTCCAAGAAGTAGGGAACATCATCCACTTCTTGATGACTGGAAGAAAAAAAAACTCACCTTGCAATGCATCAGAAAATGAAGCATACTGAGCGTCATGCATTACATAAAAAATACCTAGCTAAGAAGGACTTATATCCTTTGATTCACCTTCATGCTTTGCTTCAGCCACTGAGCAACCTGGTTCCTCCATGTTGTCTTTATGAATTGGACCATGAACCAAGTGAAGGCTATCTACAAAGCTCTTATGACAGGGGAACATTGCATCATCATTTTCATCCAAAGAATTTCTGTCCCAACTGCTGAAAGAAAATTCTTCAACACTTTGGAACTTTCAGCCAAGAGTACTGAAATCTCCTCACTACTTAGTGGATTTTTGGCTTCATTTTCTTCTTCATCAGCTACATCCCTAGCAGGAACAAGAACTGAGAACTTTGGCCTCAAATCATCTTGTGTGAAGCAGCCTATGCAGGACTCCTCATCTGCATCATATTCAATATTTTCCTCTTCACACAAAACATCATCCAACTGGGACAAGAAGAAAGAATCCTAATGTTGAAAAGAAGAAAAGACTGCAGACAGGATGGAAATGCTATCAACCTCAGATTCATCTTCAACATCCTCATATGCACTGATCTCAGAATCAACTTCATAGTCAACACGCTCTGCATAATAAGACTCAACATCAAACACAATGACCTCCCCATGAACATCATCAGGAGCCACCAATCCTAGCAACCTCTTGTCCTCCTCTAACTGCCAGATTTCAACATTGCTCTTTGTAAGCCTCTTCTTAAGAGTAGCAATCTTGATGAGAAGATTCTCATAATCAACATCACTCATGATGGAATCAGCAGAGAGCTGCCCACTAATACTCATCCCTTTATGCAGTGCTTAACACTTGATAGGGAAACATTTTCAATCATAAATACCTGGAACTTTGCAGGTTGAAACTTTGTTGACTAGAAAGCAAGGTAGATCTAGAGCTCACCATGGAACTCCATTAGGTTCTTTGTCATGTAGAGCTACCACCTCCTTAGAGAGGAAATATTTATTGTTTCTTCTTCCAACCAACACAAAACTATACCAGGTATACACATTATTTATCAGGAGGAACACTGATCAAACAGAGAAAGTCAGAGCTGCCACTCACAACTAGGTGAGAAGATTTTGCAAATGCTTTTTTTGTATCTGACTCTATGATCTTTCAACCAAGACTCTGAGATGATCCAGCCAAGCAGAAAAACTTGTTGTCTTTTACTTCTTCCCCAGTAAATTCACCATTTTTTTGGCTCTTTTCCTTGCAGGACCAAACTTGAATCAAAATTTGGGCTTGGATCTCAGTTAGACACTCAAGTTTGACAAGGAAAACAAACCAATTGATGAGGATAGAGAGAAATCCTCCTTCTTTGAGCTGCACATTCACTCAGGTAGGTATTGCCTTATCTGCACACTCATGCCATCCTTTTGGTGAATAAAAGGCCTGCAGACAAATTAGTGTGGAATAGCCTTCAAACCCCTTCAGGTAACCTGTACCCCAATGAAGCCAATTCATATAAAAATAGCCCTATTTGCACAGAATGAGTCTGAAGACTAGAGAGGAACTCCTAATACTACCACCAACATGAAAAGGAAAGGTAACTAATTTAAAGATGTGGAAAGTAGCCCAAACCATCAAACATTAGACTCAACTGAATAAACCAGTCCCTGATCAGTGCAATTATCCATTGGGCAGCACTCAAAAACCAATATAGAACATGAACAAACTACTATCAAAGACTCAAAGCCATAAACAGAACTATTTCAACCCACCCACTACTTATAAAATCCTTTTGTAGACAATTCAAATGAATCTATGTCCCTTCTAAAGTAAATTTCACTTAATCCTAGATCAAGAACTAAAGACAGGAACATATGCAGAGACAACCCTGTGCAATGGATTAGAAAATCCAAAACTCACATGAATGACACCAAGGAGAGACTTGTAAACATGGAACAATTGTATTAAGTATGATGAGGCATGCACATGTCCATAGCAGAGAATGAGACTACTACTTCAATAACCTGCAAAAGATACTAGAAACTTCTATTCAGCCTCCTGCAATGCGACAGGATCTTATATTTCCCACTAGAACCAAATAGAGTGGAACCCTCAACAAGTCACAAACATCCAACTAAATACCATTAGTTGCCTTGGAAACCCAAAATGGGTTGCAACAAGCTACGGATAGCTAGGGCTAGGACCTCACCCACCCAACCAATCAAAAATGCATCAGAAATTATTACAAGGGTAGGAAAGAAATCTCAAATAGATTCTACCATTATGAGCACATTGAGATTAGGACAGAAAACTAGGAACTACCATGAAACCAGTACATATGGCCACCTACAAACACACTTCGAGCAAAGAAAAGTCCATCACTACATGGAAAAACACCCCCGCAAACACTCACGGCACCCTAGACCACACTGTAAACTAGTCGATTCTCACCAAAACAATAAAAAATGGCCAAAAAACCATAAAAATTGGGTACCTCCTATCGCTGGAAAACACTCTGCAAAATTCAAAATCAAAATATAACGACTATCATGCATTTGGTAGGAAAAAAGCTTCTTAACCACTCACCCAGTTGCGCAACCGCGCAGTCACATCTCACCACCATGGGAAGGGGTAACAAATCACCCTCTACATAATTGTCGATGCCAGTCCGCTGGCACAACAAGGTTTGTCGCATGTTCACAAGCCATGGAATTGGCCCATGCGAACATGCGACAAACTGCTAACAAGCACTCCGCCAGCCATCAAAATATCGCCAAGAAACCCACCTGGGCTCGTGTGATGCTATGTGTCACACCACCATTCATAGAAACCACCGAGAAAACCTCTCCTAGGCCCGCGTTAAAACACACCTTCCCGCCAGCACAAACCAACCAGAAACCACCACGCGTCCACCTACCAACAGGACCCCCGAACCACCACCGGTTAACACCACCGCCCATCGTCACCGCAACCACAAGGGGTACCACAACCACACAACTCCGCAACCGCAAAAAAGGACACATGTCAGCTAGTCGCATGATCACATAGCCCAAAAGTCAGCTATGTGATGATGCGATAGCCAACCAAAAGCTGCCACATCACTGCCTACGCGACATGGAACTACAACTAGACCAACGTACTGACGGGCCCTAGGGACATGTGGCAAGCGGTCGCATGATCACATAGCCCAAAAATGGCCTATGTGACCATGCGATAGCCAATCAAAAAGCACTCAAACCCACCATCCTGTTAGACTTGTGTAGCTGAGGGAAAACACCAGCAAACAGGGAACCAATGCGGGGTCGAAAACACACTAGGTTTTCGATGACAGAGGATCGAAAACACACAAAATTTCTGACATGACCATAGACAAGTGCATAAAGCCTGAAGGCAAAGGGGGTTGAAAACAATGCAAGTTATCGGTAAAGTTTGAAAACAAACAGGAAACGATAGACCGAAAGGCAAACAAGGAAGCCGAAAATATCGCGGGTTTTATGTAGGCCAAAGAGGTCGAAAATAACATGGATTTTCAAAACTACTGTGGGTTTTTGACACTATGGTAAATTTTAAAGCTTTCTTCCCATGGACCTTGAAACTCAAACAACCTACTGGGCTTTGCAAATTAGGAGATGCAGATTGGACCAGAGCTTGGTGACAACACAAGGAACATAGGGGATAACACTTGACAAACACATTTGCAAGGGAAAGGCCAATTTCACAAGACTTTGCAATGACAGAAAATAGGCCTAACAAGATGTAGAGAAATTGATATCACTTTCTAATGGTGAGCCCTTAAGTCTCTCTAAGAAGAGGTCAATGAATAAGATAGCAAGGGAAATAATGGCTAAATTTGATAATCCTAAAACAATCAAACAAGCCCAATTGCTTTTGATTGTACTTATACACAAAAAATTTGAAGAACTGTTAAAATTGTTGGGTGTAGACACAACATCAAAAAAGAGACAAATTTATAACATGCAACATGATATTATTGAAAATGTTAAGACATGTTTGAGCTCTGTAGAGAAGTAATCTCTATCTAAAGATAGGGTTGTTACAAGAAGAGTGATGTTCACATCCATTGTAGGTAACACTATGTTTTGAAATAGACAAATATCTTTAGTTTCATCTTAGATTGGTTTTAGTAGGAAAATAATATCAAGATATGTTAAGAGGAAATTTTTTTTGTATGATAGCACCATGGAAATGTTAGAAATAGGAAATACTGAGAGGGGAGTGAATCAGTATTTCACATATTTTAACTTTTAACCAAGTATGGATATTATTAATTAACTTGTAACTTACATAAGAAACTAAAATGAATAGTAGACACAACCATAAAACAATAGAACTCATAACACCATATTTTTTATAGAGGAAACCCTAGCCAAGGGAAAACCCCAGTGGGGATGGTACCCACAAATGATCCACTAATCAAAAATATCTTATGAAAAATATTGACCCTGTGGGGAGTCTATTATATGCATATAGTGTCTCAGTCCTTATTATAGGACTTAGGCCTTGTTAGAAGCCTCCAACCTATTAGGAGTTGGCATTACAAAATACAATAGAATGTATGCAATATGAGCTCATTTCCCAAACATGCAATGTACAAAGATAA
This sequence comes from Chamaecyparis obtusa, assembly GCA_027943335.1. NCBI lineage: Eukaryota > Viridiplantae > Streptophyta > Pinopsida > Cupressales > Cupressaceae > Chamaecyparis > Chamaecyparis obtusa. The sequence goes on along the minus strand of BSBK01005677.1, from coordinate 146,775 downwards.
TCTTTAATAAAAAAGATAATGAACAAAAAATTTCATTGCTATTAAATATCTTCAATATTCTAATTTGCCTTTGATTCTCTTTACAAAAATTATCACAAACTCACAGTGCTCTGATCTTAAATCAGATTTTGCAGGATACAACATTGTACATCAATATGTTGGAAGTCTTATTTGGGAAAGTGGGATACTGAGAGGGGGGGTGAATTAGAATCTCTAAACTTTTACACTTTGAAACTAATTCAACATATGTATGATAAACATAAACTTCAACATTGAAATGAATCTAACATGCTAATCACATCCATGAAAATAAAACTCATAACACAAAGATTTGGTAACCCAAAAACCCTTGAAACATAAAACTGGGGTGGGGATGACACCCACAAACTCTCACTACTGCAACAATAAAGTGTGTCTGTTAGGGCTACAAAGTTTTGATCACTTTTGGTGATCTACCCTGTGAGGGGTCTTCCCCGCTAAGAGCTTATAGACTTATACAATCTACCTTGATTAAAGGATTTAAAACTTACAACTAAGTAAGCACTTTGTTAAGATATTTACAAAGGCCTATTAGGACCACTTTGTTAAGAGATTTATCCTAATTCACTTGCTAGAATGTATCAGTACCTAATCCTTCAATTTGCACTTAAAATGCTGATAACATATCTCCTCTTTCCAATACTTATCTGATCTCAAAATCAAGTATAAATCTATTTTGTCCTTCACTACTCTTCTCAGTCATTCTACCTAATCTCAACATCTAACAATCAAAACATTGCTTCCATCTGTAATCATGTGAATTCTTCTAACTATTCTCTTATTTAGGGTTTTGATGTCACCTTATATAAACAAATCATCAATCTCCTAGATCAAGATCAATGATCTATAAATTCATTACTTATACCTCTTAAGAATTCCCTTTTCTTGATTGGTTACATTTCTTGCAGAGGGATTAATGATTGAAATCATGATGTGTAATCAACTCCTTAATTTTCTCAACAATCATTAAATCATGGAAAGAAGTTGGCCAAAATGGTTTACCTTGGTGTTTGTGCCATTGCAAACACATATATCAAAATTATCTCACTCGGCATATGAAGTTTGTGATGCTCAATCAAAATTGTTCTCCTTATACTGGCGCTCAACACTAACTCTTCTATACAACTCAACATATATACTTCTTGGTAATTACTAAAGTACTCAGTGACCTCTAACTTGCTCAATAGTAACTACTTCTTGGTACATATACAAAATACAAGTCTATACATAAGTTGGCCTTAATAGGATGGCTCAGTCATAGTGATGACTGACCAACATTGCCTTGATAATTTGATTAAGTGTTTTACACTAATAGACAACATGACTTGGATATCAACAATCTCCCCTTTTGACATTAGTGGCAAAAACACTTTGTCATGCCTTTACATTACATAACCAATATAGTACTTAGTACTTGAGTGCTCTCCCTAAGACTGTGACATGGTCTTCATAAAGACTACATTATATGTACATGACTCTAACATACAATAAGTATACATTTACATTTTTTAAAACAGTATGTCATACCTTTATATATTTTGTCTTCATCTTTTATTTCCCCCTTTTTCTACTCTATATCTCCCTTGTCTTTTTTGTATATACATGACTCTATTTCCCCCTTGTTTTTGTCACTTTAAGCTACTGGGGTGTTGGGGTTAGATAATAATTATCCAAAAATGGTTTTTGGAATTATAGAATCATTGCTAAAGAATTGTCCCTTCCAGATTTGACAGACTCCAAAACTTGTATCTTGATCTCTAGCTAAGTAGCTAGATTAACCAAACTTTCAGCAATAGAGAGATTATGATCTCTCTGTACTAACTCCTTTTCTGATGCCAATTCTCTCTACATAACCTCCAATGAGGTATCGACATTATTTTTATAGATATTAACTTGGCTCTAATCCTTCCATCATTATCCATTAGCTTGGCTAATCTCTCTTATGCATGAAGCAACCTAGTGAAATGAATAGAGCTAGAACTTGCATCCATGCTCAGTGAGTGTCCTATTGACTTTAAGTCCAATTGTAGCTTCTCAATAAGCTCTTGATTTTCCTTAGTGAATGTATCCACATTATATAGCTATTGGTACAAAGAATGAACATTTTGTACAACCTCCTCTAAGTTACTCACTAGGTCAGAAAGTTCTACCTCTTTCATTGCAATCCCTGTTGAGACCATCTCAAGTACCTTGGTCTCAAAATTTCTTTTAGACCACTACATTAGCTTCTCATTTTCTTCTTTCTCATCTCTTTTCACCTCTTTGACAATATGTACCAATTTATCAAGTATAGGTGAAGTTTCATTTACATCATCTAACTCAAAAGCCTGTATAAATATGTCCTTAATCTCATGTAGTACCTACTTTTGTTGATGTTCTCTTATGATTTCCTCTTTCTTGCTCTTCTTCTTCAAGAGATCTTGCAATATTTGTATCTTTTCATATGTTAAGTTATTTGTGTCCCACTTTAGGATCACTATAACTTCATCTAATGTTACATGTGTGCTGGGAGACTTGTCCTTTTTCTTATGTACCTTCTTCTTTGGCTCTAGTGTGGTGCTACTTGGTAGCTATACTAAGGCTTGAATATCCTCTTGCTCTTTAGGCTCTTGATTCTCCTTGGTTATTTTATGCTCGGTCTCTTTTTCTTCAGCATGAGTCCCCAAAACTTCTGATGTAGATTTATCTTCTTTTTCTTTTATGTTCTCCTCTCCTTCTCTTGTATTAATTTCATTGTTTGTCTCGACGGGTGTATTCTTTGTTTTTTTTTTCAGCTTACCCTATTGCTTGACACTTGTACCTTATGTGTCTTTCTCTTCAACTATGGTCATGTTGGAGCTTGTAGGTACTAAGTCCATATGATGAAGGGTGCTCCCCTTAATACCACAAACACATAACAAAAATAGAGAAACAACAACAATATGCAAGAACAGAAAATTGGCTTCTTATTATCTCCACAAATGTGGAATTACAAACTTTCAGAATTACAATATGCAAAGCCACATGGGCATTCCCTTACAATATTCTGTAGAACAAAGCCTTGAACTATTACCCAAATCTACTACCCAGAACTATTCTGAACTGCCTAAGACAACAATACAGCCTTCCTTATATAGGCAATTTTCCACCGCCTGGGAAGGTTCCAGAATTTTAGCCAATAAGGCCGGCCAAACTTAGAATTATTTTATTTTACATTTTATTACATTATAGTCGGCTCAAGATAACCTTTGAAACGCGAACAAAAATTTTGAAGAAAATTATTTTCTGCCATTTCAGGTGGCCCAACTTCCGAAGACCATAAGTCATCACCAGTTGACCCGATCGGCTATTATAACCCCATTTCGGAAAGGCCACGAAGTGCTCTATAGGCTTGAATAGCACAAGCGCCCATCTCCCAAATTTTTGACCTCATCTGGGGCCTCTAAAGCCTTCAAAATTGAGTTCAAAGTTTTTGTACCCTGCTGCCAATACTGAAAATCTTCAATATCTTCCAATATACACTTGATCTGGCAATGAAACTTTACTGGCAAACTTATATGACCAAAATGAACCTCCAAGAAAGAAATCAGATCATTTTGAGCACATACAAAAATTACCAAAAATAGTAACTTTCCATAAATAGCAGCTCTGCACAAAATAGCCCTTATTGAATATAAAAACAAAAATAATTTTTTTGGGTGATGCAAGATTGCTCTTACACCTAGGATGCTCCTGCATCAAACACCCAGGGTAATTTGGGAAGTGACCCTGTCATGACTCAGGTGTGCAGAGGAAAACCAAGATGGCTAACCTCCTCCTTTGTCAGCCATGATGAATCTTCAACAGGTCATCCTTTCCACTTGACCAGATATTCTTCATATTTCCTGTTCCTTGTGCTTCTGCCAACATGACTGTCTAGTATATCTTCGATCTCCTTAGTGCCTGAACTAGTTGCTGGAATACTCCACTGTGCTGTTGTGATCTCATCTTCAACACCTCCTTCATGATACTCTGTCAGATCTGAAATGTTAAACACTGGTGAAATATTTAGCTCAGTAGGCAATTCTACCTCATATGCGTTTCCTGAATCATGTTTCTTCAGTATCCTACATGGTCCAAACTTCTTCATTTTTAGCTTGTTATAAGTACCAACTGGAAACCACTCCTTCCGCAAATGAACCATGACTTCATCACCAACCTGAAATTTCTTATACCTCATTTTCTCATCTGCCTTAGCCTTATACTGTGCGTTCATCTTGGTAATATGCTTCCTCACCTCCCCATGGATGTTCTTCAAGTGTTTTGCAAAATCCTCAGCTTCAGCACTACTTATTTCTCCTTTATCTATCTTCCTCAATTAAGATGCATTTCTTGGACTACTTCCATATACAATCTGGAATGGTGATTTACCAGTGCTCCTGTTGACAGAATTATTGTATGCAAATTTCGCCTGTGGTAAAATCAAATCCCATCTTGTTGGCTTATCTCCAACCAAACATCTTAGCAAATTTTCCAAACTCCTATTCACCACCTCTGTCTGTCCATCAGTCTGTGGATGATGTGATGAACTGAACTTCACATCTGTCTTCAACTTCTTCCACAATGTACGCCAGAAATATCCAACAAACTTAGTGTCCCGATCTGAAACTATGGTCTTTGGCAAACCATGAAGTCTCACTACTTCTCTGAAAAACAATTCTGCTACATGAACAGCATCATTAGTCTTCTTACAAGGAATGAAATGTGCCATCTTTGAAAATCTGTCAACCACCAAAAAAATTGAATCATGTCCCCGTTGAGTCCTCAGTAAACCAAGACCAAAGTCCATGTTGATATCCTCCTAAGGCTTCTTTGGTACGGGTAATGGCTGATACAACCCTGTATTCTGCTTCACTCCTTTCACCATCTGACATACTTTGCAACTCTATATAAACTTCTTTACATCTTGCTGCAACTGTGGCCAATAATAATTCTCACTAACCAAACCAAGGGTTTTATCATGACCAAAATGTCCAGCCAATCCTCTGCTATGCTTCTCCTTGATGAGATTCTCCCTCATAGAACTTCATGGAATGCACAACGGACTCCCTCTGAATAGCATATCATCCTGGATGATGAAATCCAACCATTTCGTCCTGGCTAGAGTAACAGGTTCTGTACAAGCTTTCCAAGCTTCACCAAAATCAAGATCCTCTGGATACAAATTCTTGAGTTCCTTGAACCCAACCACGTCAATTTGCATTTCTGTTAGCAATAGTTGCCTTCTACTAAGAGCATCTGCAACCCTATTAGACTTTCCACTCCTGTGTTTCAAAACAAATGTATAACTTTGCAAAAACTCAACCCATTTCAAATGCCTTTGATTCAATTTTCCTTGACTATTCAAATATTGCAAAGCTTGATGATCAGTATACAAAACAAACTCTTTAGGAAGTAGATAATGTCTCCACTTCTTTAATGCCTGAACTATAGCATAAAATTCCTGATCATAAATAGAATATTTCCTCTTGGCATCATTTAACTTCTCACTAAAATAAGCAATAGGTTTACCTTCTTGGCTCATAACAGCTCCTATTGCAGTACCACTAGCATCACAATCTACTTGAAACACCTTATTAAAATCTGGAAGTGCTAAAAAGGGTTGTTCTGTAACTTTTTGTTTCAACAATTGAAAACTCTTTTCTGCCCCATTAGTCCACTTGATGAAGGGTACTCCCCTTAATACCACAAACACATAACAAAAATAGAGAAACAAAAATAATATGCAAGAATAGAAAATTGGCTTCTTATTATCTCCACAAATATGCTAAAATTTCTGATAAACTTTCTATAAAAGCTAGCTAGACCATGAAAAGATCTTACCTCAGTAGCACTCCTTGGAGTAAGCCATTCAAAGATAGCCTGTACCTTCTCTGGGTCCATTTTTAGACCTTCTCCTAAAATTACAAACCTCAAATACACCAGCTCTTTCTTCACAAAACTGCACTTCTTCAAATTAATCAGCAATTTCTCTTCTCTCAACTTCTCAAATACTATACGAATATGCATCATATGCTCATCCAATGTCTTACTAAAGATCAAAATATCATCTAGGTAAACAATGACAAACTTACCTAGAAATTCTTTTAGAACCTCGTTCATGAGCCGCATGAAAGTGCTCGGTGCATTGGTTAGCCCAAAAGGCATGACTAACCACTCATATAGTCCTTCCTTTGTCTTGAAGGAAATCTTCCATTCATCTCCTTCTCTGATCCGAATCTGATGATATCCACTTTTCAGATCTATCTTTGAGAAATACATAGCTACACTCAAACAGTCCATAATATCATCCATTCGTGGCAATGGAAACCTGTATTTGATTGTGATCTTGTTTATTGCCCTAGAATCTATACACATCCTCCATTCTCCATTCTTCTTTGGTGCTAATACCGCTAGTACAACACAGGGACTTAGACTCTCACGGATCAATCCTTTCTGTAACAGTTCATGTACTTGTTTGTTCAACTCCTCACTTTCTGCAGGTGTCATTCTGTGTGCTACCTTATTCGGCAAACTTTCTCCTGGGATCAAGTCCATCTGATGACTGATCTTCCTGACTGGTGGTAATCCATCAGGCACGTTATCAGATACAATATCCTGAAACTCATTCAACAAATCTACAACTTCTACAGGAACATCTTCTACTTCCTCTTTACCAACTTTTGGAATTAAAGCAAAACATACATGCTCATGCCTCATACCATCTAGGAAATTTCTTCCATCAACAAAAGTTATCCTTGCATTACCACATACCTTTTCTTCAGTCTCCTTCAATGTTTTTAGCTTATGTCACACTCCATCCTTTGTCAAAGAATAGGTATTCGCATGACCATCATGTACAACACATCTGTTAAACTGCCATGATCTACCCAAAAACATATGACATGCATCCATAGATATGATATCACACAATACCTCATCTTGGTATCCGCCAAATTTGAACTTCACCAGGCATTGTTCATTGACCATGACCTTGTGGTCATCCTGTACCCAGGCAATCTGATATGGATGTGGGTGTTTCTGTCTCTTGAGCTTCAACTTTGTCACCATCTCTTCTGACACCAAATTGTCAGTGCTTCCACTATCAATAATCACATCACAACATTTACCTTCACACTTGCACCTGGTGCAAAATAGGCTCCTCCTTTTCTCAGGTTCATTCTCACCACTCAATAGGACTCTTCTGTTAATCAATGTTTCTCCTCTTTCAGCATCTTCAGAATTTGATGATCTGGCATCTTCATCTACATGTGCAACTCTGGCCTGGCTTTCATTTCTCCTGTCTATTCTGCCTTGGCGCTGAGGACATTCAAATGCCCTATGACCTTCTTCTCCACAATGAAAACATGTTCCACGGAAGCCACCTCTTCTAGATCCTTGTCCTCTTCCTCTTCCTCTCTGATCTCTATTATTCTGATCCTGGAAGCGATTGGAATTATTTCCTCACTGATTCTGACTGCTACTGGCCTCATCCTTCTTTTTTGGATCTTCATTTCGGCCACCATATGACCGTCCACCAGATCGTCCACCGCGACCTCTTCCATTTTGTCTACTCTCAAACTTCTTGTTCAGTTTTTCCTCTACTTTTAGGGCAAACTGGTAGGCCTCTTCAATACTAGTCATTCGAACTAGATTCAGCTCCTCCTGAATGCTTGGCCTTAACCCATTAAGGTATCGGGAAACTTTCTCCTTATCAGCTTCTGCATGGCCTATTCTGATGAGAAGTCGATAGAACTCCTCTGTATACTCCTGAACAGATCTTCCTGCTTGCTTCAAACTCTGCATTTTCTTTAGTAGGTCAAGCTCATAATCAACAAAAATGAACTGTCGCTTCAATTTATCAACCATCCGATCCCATCTCATGATTTTCTCCTTTCCCCTTCTATTTCACTCCAACTGAATCTCTTGCCACCATATCTTCGCATGACCTTTCAGTCTGGCCTTCACAAATTTGACCCTATCAAGATCCTCAACATCTTCATACTCAAAATATTTCTCACATTCATTGATCCAGTCGATCAATTCTTATGGGTTAAGATTTCTAGAAAATGTAGGAACCTCAATCTTAGGTCTTTTCCCAATCTTAGAAATGGCCCGAAAAAGTCTTTCTTCCTCCTGGTTCACAATTTCGACTTCTCCTCCTTGATATTCTTCTTCAGCTTCATCCTCGCTTTCATCTCTGACATTAAGATTCATTCCTCTATGAATCTCTTCTTGCAATGCTCACACTTGTCTCTGCAGTGCCCTAACCTCAGGTGTTACAACACCAACTCTTCTGCCACATTTCCTTCGTTGAGGCATTTTTGCGATGCATGCTAAAACCCTAACCACGGTCCTGGTGCAAATTGCCTCACAGTTGGTGATCTGTTTACACACTCGGGAACTCCTACTCTGATACCACTTGATGAAGGGTGCTCCCCTTAATACTACAAACACATAACAGAAATAGAGAAACAACAACAATATGCAAGAACAGAAAATTGGCTTCTTATTATCTCCACAAATGTGGAATTACAAACTTTCAGAATTACAATATGCAAAGCCACATGGGCATTCTCTTACAATATTCTGTAGGACAAAGCCTCGAACTATTACCCAGATCTACCACCCAGAACTATTCTGAACTACCTAAGACAACAATACAACCTTCCTTATATAGGCAATTTTCCACCGCCTGGGAAGGTTCCAAAATTTTAGCCAATAAGGCCGACCAAACTTAGAATTATTTTATTTTACATTTTATTACATCATAGTCAGCTCAAGATAACCTTTGAAACTCGAACAAAAATTTTGAAGAAAATTATTTTTTGCCATTTCAGGTGGCCCAACTTCCGAAGACCATAAGTCATCACCAGTTGACTCGATCGGCTATTATAACCCCATTTCGGAAATGCCACGAAGTACTCTACAGGCTTGACCTACACAAGCGCTCATCACCCAAATTTTTGACCTCATCCGGGGCCTCTAAAGCCTTCAAAACTGAGTTCAAAGTTTTTGTACCCTGCTGCCAATACCGAAAATCTTCAATATCTTCCAATATACACTTGATCTGGCAATGAAACTTTACTGGCAGACTTATATGACCAAAATGAACCTCCAAGAAATAAATTAAATCATTCTGAGAACATACAAAAATTACCAAAAATAATAACTTTCCATAAATAGCAGCTCTGCACAAAATAGCCCTTATTGAATATAAAAATAGAAATATTTTTTTTTGGTGATGCAAGATTGCTCTTACACCCAAGATGCTCATGCATCACCATAGTTGGTACACTGTCAATCTTTTGATAATCATGAACTTGTATTAGAACTGGATTGGTACTTGATAGAAATGGATTTGAGCTTGCTTCGATAAGAATTTGAATTTGAATTTATTCCTTGGTCAAGGCATTAATGTTCACTGGTGTATCTTCAGGTACATCCTTAATGGTGATTACATCTTGTTTTTCACTCTCTTCTACCTTTTGCCTTATCTCTTCCTCAAGATTATGTGGCTCATCTATAGCCTCGATATTATCCAATTCAACTTGTCTAGATGTGCCTTCATCTTTATGTGCACTCTTATCAACTATCAATCCAAAAATTATCTTCCATATCCATGTTCTTTGTGTAGAAACTTCTTCAACATTATTTTTCAATATGGAGTAAAATCTCAGTTTAAGAATAAATGTATTTCTATGTTGCTCCATAAATTTTTCTATCTTCTTTGGTGTCAACTTAGGCATGATCTATGCTAGAGTGTCTTCTTTGATTTGTCTCTCTATCATGATAACATACTACCATCTCTCATCATTTTTTCTAAACAACTCATTAGGGATAAGATTCCCTATCCCCGAAGGTGCCATCTTAAATGTACATACCAAATCTATCATAGCGTGACCCCAAAATAGTGGGTTACACTTTTTTAGACATGTTATATGTTGTTGAGATAACACATTTTTAATAAAATATTATGATATAATCCTTGAGACATTCCATTTTAAGAAATTAATTACAAATGGTTAGCTCAAAGTCTCTTAGATAAAAAAAAATATTGATATAACATCTATACTTCTCATTCATACCTACAATGTAGTCTCCTTCGCACCTGTTAAAATGCTGACTCAAAATCACTTTGACTTTATCTTTTGGAAGAACAAATGAATCCATTTTGAAAACCTATCTATGTAGTATGGTACTAATAAGAAAAATCTTTCCAATGATTATAATGTTAATATATATTAAGTTTATTATGACTTTGTATTTTTAGTTTTACTGAACATAGATATTTCACTGTATGTCTACCTCTATGTTTGATGATTACGGAAAAATAGTAAATGAGAGAAATTTTTTTCTAAAAATATCTATACCCTAGGTATTGAACTTCTCTTTCTATCAAAAAAATGAAATTGGACTATTACATGACAAGTTATAAGCTATGTATTCAAGGTATGTCAAAATTACAGTTTAGTCAACTTCAAACGTCAATAAAATATGCAATAATCATGAAAATGTCATCAAACCAATTGCATGCCCTCCATATGGATGTTATAAAACTAAATTCAAAAGAATCATATTGATATCTATTTTAGAAAAAAAGTTATGCTCTATGAAAATAATGTAACTCTTTGAAAATGACATTTTCAACAACATATACCAATTTTTGTGGGAGATTTAAAAAACTATTCAAATCAATTCAAAAATGAAAATAAAATATATATTTAGAATCTAGACAAGAAATCCTAAAAGAATCTAATTTACTTCATCTTCTTATTTCAAATGGTTTGATGACAATATGCATCTGGATCAAAAAGTTTTTTTCAAAATGTAAAGATCAGTGTTCATTTTGGCAAAAAAGTGTGACCCACTATTGTGGGCTCACCCCATAGAATCTTCAATACTTTCCTTATCAACTTTACCTAAATTTTCAAATTTAATGAATTGAAAACCTACCAAACCTGTTGTTCTCTTGATGTTGTGGAAAATCTCATCCACATTGGTTGGATTCCTATGTCTAGCCATTGTGAATTTGTTGTTGTCATCTATGTCAGTCATCTCCTCCTCATCATCATCCTTCTAGAGTACTAATTTACTTCTTGGATTCTTCTTAGGATTTCTTGACACAACTTTAGTTTTCACTTGTTTCCTTTTCCCCGAGCTTTCCCCTTTAGTGTTCTTTAGTGGTGTCTTCTTTTGTGGCTCAATAGCTATATTAGTTGAAGCCACCCTTGCTCTAGGTCTTGTTGCTACAGGAGGAGTAGGCTTCTATTTTTTCTTCTTCTTCTTACTGGGCTCAGAAACCATTACCTCTTTTCCCTTATTTTGTGTATCTACTTCCTCCTCTTCACTTTCTTTAGACTCACTTGACTGGACCTCACCCTGACCTTGTGTGATTTCTAATGGTTCATTCTCCTCTTCTCTTTGGCCTAGCATTTTCTCAAGGTTATTAACTAATTTCTTTCTATTCCTCTCTAGGGTTGCAAAATTTAGGCCCATTGTTATCTTAGAATTTTCTTCTTCATAATTCCCAAAAACCTTGGCTTTAGTATCACTTTCTTCTACAAGTAAAGTAGTTATAGTTGTTGATGTTTCATCTATGTTTACTTCATAGTGAAATGGTCTCAACCATGCTACCCTAGGTATAACATCTTGAACATAGGTATAATCATTATCCACAAGAAAACATCCATCATCATAGAATTTCTCAACTAAGGATATTGTAATTCTACTTCTCTTTCTGATTTTCTTCTTAAATTCTACAAAGTATTTATCCATCACACTATCAAAGTTATCACCTAATTTCTGAATAAAATCATTAATTTGTTTTGTCAAAGGTCGGTCCTGACTCCATACTACATCTCCTATTGTAGGAAAAATATTTTTCACATAGAAACATATACATACTATCAAGGATGTGAACTTACACATTGAGTTCTTTGCTTTCTCGATTGATAATAAGTTCTTGACAAGTTGTGTTAGCTACAACTCGACAAGATCATAAGTATGATCTTTCTTCACTATCTTTCATGATTGGTCCACTATAATGCAAGGGACACTATCCATTCTTCTTGATTGATAGAACTTATGAGAAATCACCCTAACTACAAAATCAATCTCAAGACTTGTGATCATAGAGATAGTCATTCATCTCTTATTTCATACTGCCATGGTGTTTGTCTAGATCATTTCTTTTCTTTGGCATCTCAATATCTTCTTCTTGATAAGAGTAGGCTATCTGGTGACCTGATGAATCATTTCCTTGGTGATCTTCACAAGGTCCATTTTCCAACCACAATTGCATGCTATGAACTTTTCTTAAAAAAATCTTAATCCATTCTATCTTAAAATTTTTAGGGAATTCTAGGGCACACACTAACCCTTTCTCAACAATATATTGATTCTCTATTGTCAACACTTTGTTTTCACATAACCTATTGTAAGCCTCTATTAGCTCGTATTCTCTAATCTCACTTATCTTACACATGTACCATGTGCACACATTGTGTATCATCAAAAATTTAGGTGGTGTCGATGACAGGGCTCTCGAGAGATCTCCCTTCACCACACTCTCAAGTACAACACAAAAATTAGGTAGTTTGCATGCATCACTTCTCACTAAATGAAAATTTTGTACCTCATTTCCTTTCTTCCTTACTGTAGTAGATGATCTTGATGCCATTTTTCTAAATTAGGGTTCGTAAAATGAATTTTGAGTAGCTCGGTAATACCCATAAATTTTTTTGACGACATGCTGTTAGATCTTCACAAATTGACTTCATACAAATCTCTCTTCTTAATAACCTTTGAATTTCTCCGCAAATTCATAATTCATTGGGTGAAATGAAAATAAATGGTAACTTTCCATTATATAGATTCAAATGGTTGGATTAGGCCTTCATTAAATGATTCGTACACTAGTAGGTATAATACAACTGTCTTGGCTTTCGCATGATAGCTCGGTTAACACATACTCATACTCGGTCAAAACCATGACTCAATCGATACTAACATTTCCACTCTAGCTTAGTTGATATAACATCTCTATCATTATAAAAGCTCAACACATACTAAGTGACTCAGTCACTATACACATAAATACTAATGCTCGACATCAATTATTCAATTTTACTCTTTTCTCAAATCTATCCTAATGCATCTTAACTTATGCACATATGAACTTTAACACATCTAATGTTAGGAACTCTTGTGAAATATAGCATTTGAAAATATAGTTCCTTACATACCTTCTTTTCTTAGTTAGAAGTAGTGTGATGACCTGATCCATTGGATTGGGTGATGTCAGGTTCACCTGATCCACTACTGCTTGCTTCCTCTTTCTCTCTCCATGTCTAGTTTATCTATTTCTTTATCTGTTCAATAGTCTCTTCACCTTTGAACTATTCATTACTCAATGTTGGTGCTCTGTAGTCTCTTTTTATATGACCAATCTTGTGGCATTTGTAATAGACCAAACTTCCACTCATCCAACTCTTGGATTTACCTTCCTTATATAATTTTCTCCAATATGACCATATTCTCCACAATAATGACAACTATACCATTTATTGTAATCCCAATTGAATGTGTTACCTTTCCTAGATGCATTACCTTTCTTCTTGGATGTCCACTTTGGTTTTGCATTGGATTTGCATTCTTATGCTCTATGACTATATTTCTGACAGTTGTAACAATGACCTTGAAATCTAGGTGCGGTAGGTGAATTACTATCCTTTGACCTACATCATGTTCCTGATGTCCATGCTTCTTACAGTTAAAAAAATATCCATTGAATTTAGGCTCAGGTTTGGACTTACCATTGTTGCTTCTGTAAATGTTTTCTATGTGTCCTAGTTTCCCACAATGATGACATGTAGGTTTTTTTTTCTTTGGATTTGCATTCCTCTATTCTCCACTCTTTGATGATTCTCCTTCTTTAGTGAATGATAGGTCCTCATTATGTCCTAGTCTAGAGGTGTCCCTGGATCTTATTGGTGACCTCATTAGTTCCTCAAAGTATTTCATAGCTTCATTAGGTTTTTTCATCCTCTCATTGAGTTATTTTTGATATCTTAACTCATTCTCTAATTGATTGTTCTCTGATATTAGATTTATAATCTCTGTGTCATTCTTGTTCAACTCTTGATCTGCAAGTAACAGCTGATTCACCATGTCCAATTGATTGTTTGTCAGCTTTTACATATCTCATAAAGTATATTCATCATTTGTCTCGTATCCTCTTTTTCCATTTTCTTGTCTTCCTCGGCTTTCTTTTTCTATTCAATCACTTCACATAGTCTTACTAATTGGATTTTATGTTCTCTCTTTAGACTTCAGACTTCTTCATTTAATGTTTTTCTCTCTCCAATAGATTTTCTATTTTTGCATCACTTTCACTAGAGTTTCCACTATCAAATAGACCTTTAATATCCTCTTCTTGATATTGAGTGTCATTCAGTTGGATTGTCAATTCTTTCATTTTCTTTAACGATTTATTCAATTCTTCTCTTTGCTGCCTCAAGACAGTGCAATGTAAGTTGAATATCAATCTTCTGATTCTCTATGATCTTTCCCAACTTATCAACCTCCATCTCCAAGATCTTAATTATCAAGTGGTTAGACTTCTTCTAAGAGAACCAAGCTCTGATACCAATTATTGGAAGTCTTATTTGGGAAAGTGAGATACTGAGAGGGGGGCTGAATCAGAATCTCTAAAATTTTACACATTGAAACCAATTTAACATATGTATGATAAACATAAACTTCAATGTTGAAATGAATCTAACATGTTAATCAAATCCATGAAAATAAAACTCATAACACAAATATTTGGTAACCTAGAAACCCTTGAAAGGTAAAACTGGGGTGGGGATGACACCCACAAATCTTTACTACTACAGCAATAAAGTGTGCCTGTTAGGGCTACAAAGTTTTGATCACTTCTGGTGATCTACCTTGTGAGGGGTATGCCCTACTAAGAGCGTAGAGACTTATGCAATATACCTTGATTAAAGGATTTAAAACTTACAACTAAGTAAGAACTTTGTTAAGAGATTTACAAAGGCCTGTTAGGACCACTCTATTAAGAGATTTACCCTAGTTCACTTTCTTGAATGTATTAGTACCTAATCCTTTGGTTTGCACTTCAACTGTTGACTAGATTTGGAGGAGAACCGTTGAAAAGAGAACTTTAGGTTGAGCTCTACTAGGGTTTCATGTGTAGGGCTCTCTATCTGCATTTTTATCCTAAGTTCCCCACTTGTCACACCACATTTACCATGGGAATTTTTCATTAGGGTTTGTTTATAATGGCTCTAACCAATCTTGGCTCAGCAGTTGATGTTGGTGCTCAAGTTGATGCTTAAAAAATCCATGCTGCCTCCTCTGAACAAACGTGCATGCAAGTTCATCCTAAAGGTCTTCCACAAGGTAACCCTAATATTGTGCTTAACATGGAAGAATTTGATGCTGCTTGTGAATGGTTAGAGAAACATACATTGATAGGGTATTTTGTGGGTCACACTCCTTGTGAAAGTATACTCAAAGAGTGGGTAAACAAGAGATGGACTCCTCATGGAGTTCGCCTCGAAGGTGTTCAAAACCTTACTAAAGGTTTTTTTCTATTTTGTTTTGGTAACCCTTCCCAGGAAGAGGTAGTTTTTAGCTGTGGCCCCTAGACAGTTAGGTACTCTTTGCTTGTGTTTCAAAGGTTGTCTTGAGACTTCACTATCTTAGATAACAAGAAACTTAGGGTTCTTGTCTGGGTCAAGTTTCCTGGTCTCCCATTGCCATGTTGGCCATTTATTGAGTTTATTACCAAAACCCTTGGCAAAGTCATTGTCATGGAAGATGAAAAATTATTCAATGCCCACCCTCAAAAGTATGTTTGTGTTGAGCTCGACCTTTGCAGGGATCTCAAAGACTCTATTGAGATACAGGTCAATTCCCTCACCTTTTCTCAGAAGGTGCTTTATTTGAACCTACCAAACACCTGCTATAGGTGTTAGTTGGTGGAGCATAAGCTCAAGGATTTCCCTTTGGCTACCCCTTGGGTCAAGCCACTACCAAAGGAAATACCTGCTAAAAATACAAAGGCTAGGAAAAAGGAAGAATGAACCATGGTTGTGCGAAAAGGAAAGAACACTTTAGTTTCTAAGAAGGTACAAGCCGCTTCCACTTCTACTTCACCATCAATTCCTCCTACTAGAGATAACCCTCCTACCACTGAAGTGCCTCCAGTTGCTCTGCTCATGTCACACCCTTCTCCTTAGAGGAAATCTCCAGTTGTGTGGTCTTCCACCCCAAGGGTGGTGCTCACTCTACAAGCTGTTTCATTTGTTTCTTCCTAGACTTTACGTCAGTCTCGCAACCCTGATGGTTATGCATAAGACCCATATGAAAAATGGTGGTATATCTCTTCTAGAGATTTACCCACTAGTTTTGGCTCAATTCCAACCTTCTTGCAGAATATTTTCTCCTCTCTTGAGGACGAGGAAATCATGCAAGAGTTTTAATGAATTCTTTTATCCTAGAATGTGCAAGGTTTGATTAACCTCTCTAGAAAGTACTATGTTTGAGATACCTGTTGCAGACTTCATAGTCTAGATGTTTTGTGTTTGTAGGAAGGTAAGATCTCTGATTTTTTTCTTACTTCTTCTTCTCACGTCATCTGGTTGGACAAAGTTATTTTTTCTTCTCAGCATGAAGCTAGTAAGGGTGGTGTCATTACTATTCTGTCACCTCACCTTCAATCTATTATTATTGTGCATGGGTTTGACCCAATGCAACATGTTACTTGGATCCTATTGTCATTCCATAATCATTCCTTTGGTATTATTAATATTTATGCTCCCAATGATGCTATGGAAAGATCTCAGCTTTGGTGTTAGTTGGCTGATAATTTTCCTCCAACAACTTGGGTGATGTGTGGGCAATTTAATATGGTTGAGCTAGCCTCTAACAAGGAAGGGATTTTTCCTTTTTGATGGACAACTAGAGAGAGAGAAGCATGGTAATATATGCATAATAAATTAGGCCTTTTTTATCCCAATGCTAACCATCGTCAGCAAAGTGGGGTCTGACACACTTGGTCTAATTTCATAGCTAGTTCTAACTGCATATTTAAGAGACTAGATTGTGCTATGATAACTACTCAATCTTTTTTCTCTTTTTCTAAACATCAGGATTTACCTATCATTCCTTTTCAAGATGTGACCTTGTCAAATCATTACCCCATCTTTTTTACCATTATGTGGAAATCATCTACTCAATGGACTGTTTGTACTCAATTCTTTCTCAACACATCTGTGCTATCATGCTTCCACCATTTCTCACATTGTCCATGTCTAGAATTTAGAGCCTTGGCCCCACAACCACTCTGGTTGGATTTAGTGGTGGAATGATGCCATCACCCATTCTACCAGATTTCTCTATATTTACGGCCATCAGTTGGCTCACTATAGGAAATGTGTGTATGAAGCTAACATTAAAGCTCTTCGCAATGCTTTGGATGCCCTTTTTTGAACCCCTTTGAAAGTGAGCTTCAACTTAAGCTTGCCCAGCTTTTCCACAAGAAACAAATTGTAGACAACTATGCTGCTTGGGGAGCTTAGATCAAAGCTCACCTCCACTGGTCGGAGGTAGGCGATAAAGCCTCTAAATATATTTTTCACACTCTCAGAGCCCATCATACCAACTTTTGTATTCAAAAAACCAAACAAGGTCATGAAAACCTTTCAGACCTTCCTGATATTCTTCAAGCTTTTGTTCAACACTATGAAAAAGTGTTTACTTCTTAGGGAAATTTAGGTATTACTGTTACTCTAAACTTCCTAGCAGTTGAGTAGCATGCCTTTTGTGAGAAACTTCTCACCATCAGTGACCTTAAAGAGGCTATCTCTTCTATGGCTAATGACAAGTCCCCAGGGTGTGATGACTTTCCATGTGAATTCTACAAGCATTCGTGGGATGCTATAGGTCCTAACTTGCATAAAGTTTATCTTGAGGCCTACTACAATAAAAGTTTGGAAGCTATTATAAATAAAGGGAATATTAAATTCATACCTAAAGTTGGCGACCCTGAAGATACCTACAATTGGAGACCCATCACCTTGTTGAACATCTCCTACAAGATCATTGCTAAGGCTTTAGCTCTTAAAATCATACATCTCCTTCCATTGATTATTTGCCCTAAGAAAATGGGTTTTATTAAGTCCAAATATATCCTTGAAAATATTATTGATGTCGAGGAAGGAATGGAATGGGCTCATTAGTCCAAACAACCCACTATGTTTCTCAAAATTGATTTTGCCAAAGCTTATGATCGCATTGAATGGCCTTTCATTCTTGTCATGTTGCAAGCTATTAGTTTTGGTCCCAATTTTTTGTAGTCTGTGGAAATTATTTTTGGTGATGCCTCTGCTTGCATTACTATCAATGGATACTAATCTGACACTTTTGGGCTTTTCAGGTCCATTTGCTAGGGTTACCCACTAGCTCCTGCATTATATGTGCTTGTTGCTAAAGGCTTTGGATACCTTCTTGCCAATTTTGTCTCCTCTGGATTAGTTTGTGTAATTTCTCTTCCTGAATCTTCATCCCAACTTGTTAATGGTCACTTTTATAATGACTCTTTTCTCACTCTACTCGAGGATAAGGAAAATATCTCTAATGCCCTTCAATGCTTAGATACTTTTTGTCAGGCCTCTAGGTCTTCTATTCAGTGGCATAAGATCCTTTCCTACAGACAATCTTTCCTGCTTGCCCCTCCTTAGCTTACTAAATTTGATTGGAAATGGGTTCAACATGGGGAAGTCTTCCACTTCCTAGGCATTCCCTTTACCTTTTATGGCTCTTCTATGGACTTATGGAATCTTGTGATTGCTAAGATTGAGAAGAAGCTTTGGTATTGGATCTCTAAACCTCTATGTCTTGCGGGGAAATTCTAGATTTGTTCTAAGGTTCTGGCAACTACTCATGTTTACTATTCTTCTTGTTGGGATCCTTCTAAAGACTCTTACCTCAAGCTGGGACACCTTCTCAAAGACTTTCTATGAGCCTTTGGAGTCGATGGTCATGGGTTTCACAAAGTGGCTTGGGAGTATTGTTGTCTCCGTAGAGACTCTGGTGGCCTTGGTATTCTTTCCACTCAGAAGCAAGGGCTTGAAGAGGGATTATTCATGCTCTCACTCATGACAAGGTCTAGAAAATCCTTGTTAGGCATTGTATCTCTTTAGGCTAACCTGTTGATAGGCCTTCTTGGAAGGGAATTGGCTTCTAGACTCTTCTTATTATGAGAGAGCCTGTTCAGATTCAAGGAACTTTCATCATCAAGAGCATATGGAAAGCCTGGGAAGCTATTAAGCCTTGGCTTTAGTGGGATGGTGATGGCTTTCATATAATGAAATTTCTTTGAATCAATAGAACCTTTGGTGGTCTCCATTATTTTCCATTCAAGGTATTCCTCTAGCCAAGACTCAAGGGGCCAATGCTCTGCATTTTTTCAACCGTGGCATTTAGACTCCTAAGGACCTCTTTTCCAAGGTCACTATGAGTCTCCACTCTTGGGATGATATGCAGGTTCAATACCGTCTGGCTCACCTAGATCATTAGACTTTTGATCTATTGGTGTCTGCTATTCTAGATTATTTTCTTCATAAGCTTGGTGTTCGGTCTATTTAACCTTGGTGGAAGGATTGGAAATGGTATCCTGCCACTCTTTTTTGCAATTACAAGTTGAGGATGGGATATAGATGGTTGTCTCCTCATCTTCCTATGGTGGACATTCTTAACCAGAGATGGCATCTGAAGTCTTCTACATACCACTGTAGCTCTCATTTCCAAACCATTTAGGTTGCTATTACAGAGCCCAAGATGGCTCTCTTTGCTTTGTTTCTACTCTTTCAATGGCTTCTTGTGGGACCTAGGCTCAAGCACCTGGTGTTCATGACCCTCGATGTCCCTTTTGTGGAAACCCTAAGACTTTTTTGCACATTTTCTGGTTCTGTAGGAGAGCTCAATAGTATTGGCAGTGGATTCATGACTTTTTAAACCTTTCAGGCCTGAGCCTTTCTCTTGGCATATGATCATCCTGGGAGATTCTCCTAGGCTTCCTTCTAAGTTTACCTAGATTTGGCATACTTTCAGGATGGAGATTTTGTTCACTTTATAAAAAGATAGGAATGTTGTTCCCTTTTCTCACAACTTTCTTGATACTAATGTTACTCTGTATAATAAAGCCTGTATATGTAACAGTGTAATGATCCAGATTAAGGTACAAGCTAACAAGGTGGCTCTGGAGGTGGCTCACCTTCAGGAGTTTCTCAATCATTGGGGAAATTCTCCTTGCATGGTTGCTTAGGTTTCTCCTAATTCTATTTTTGCAGAGGGTACTCTGTCTAGGGGTCACTATCGTGGGTGTAGCTCTTCAGCTTGTCGCTCCTACAATCCACGGTCGAAGGCTCCCCATCCCCACTCTCCTAGAGGTGGCAATGATGGTCGGGGGCACCACTCGACTTCTCTACCTTGGCATACCTCTGGGTGGTCTCCAAATCCAACTTTTTTTGCCCCTCCTAATGCTCTTGCTACTTATCATGGCCTTGATTGGCCTTCAACCACCTCCTCCAAGTTCCACCACCTGGCTCTGGCTATTTCCATGACTCAGGCGGAGGAGAAAGATAAAAATGTTGAGGATGATGGTTGGTCCATTCCTGACACTCCTATCAGTCCCAACGATGTTTAGGGTTCTGATGATAGAGATCCTCCTCCATCTGGTGGCACTGCTCTTGCAACTTGATGGATTTATGCGCCTTTTTTTTATGAATAGTTTCTAGTTGTTGTTTCCAGCTTCTTTTGTGTGGACTTCACAGGGTGATTTTTATGTCCCTTGGCCCCTTTTTGTGAATATGTAAATTTTATATTCAATTAATAGAAAAGGCACTATTCATAAAATAAAAAAAAATATAACTATGTTCTTTCCTTCACTGCTCTACTCGGTCACTCTTTCTGATCTCACATCTGACAATAAAAAAATGCTTCCATCCTCATAAATAAGATCTTCTAACTATTATCTTATTTAGAGTTTTTATGTCACCTTATATAAACAAATGTTCAAGCTCCTAGATCAAAATCAATGATCTAGATTCATTACTTATACCACTTAAGCATTCCCTTTTTATGATTGGTTACATTGCTTCCATAGGGATTAATGATTTAAATCATGATGTGTAATCGACTCCTTAATTTTATCAATAATCATTAAATCACACATAGAAGTCAGAAAAAATGGTTTACCTTGGTGTTTATGGCATTACAAATACATATATCAAAAATTGGCTCACTTAGCATATGAAGTCTCTGATGCTCAGTCAAAACTATTCTCCATATACTGGCACTCGACATTGACTCTTCTATACAACTTGACATATATACTTCATGGTAACTACTGAAGTACTCAACAACCTCTCACTTCCTTGGTAGTAACTATGGCTTGGAACATATATAAAATACAAGTCTATACATAACTCAACCTGAATAGGATGGCTCAATCGCAGTGATGACTGACCAACATTGCCTTGATAATGACTAAGTATTGGACACTAATAGAAAACATGACTTGGAGATCAAAACAATACCATTACTTCCTACTTCTTTGTATTATAAGTTTCTTTCCTTATACAAGTTATTACAAAATGACCTTTCATTTGGACTTCACTTTATCAAAAGCTTCCCAAAACATAAAGTTGTTTTTATTAAAGTAACAACAGGTTTTGAAGGGACCCCGAAACCCTATACAATATGGGAACTTAAGATAAAACTATAAGAATTCCAAAAATACAACAGTCCATCCAAAACATAAGCTTGGACACCCCAAATCCCTCACAAATAAACAAAGCCAATGAGAGAATACCAGCTAAAATTCCCCATCCAGCCAAGAAAGAATGCTACCACCAAGAAAAGGGAAGCAACCCATGAAAAAATCTAATATTTTCCATTACTTCCACTCTTCTAAGAGAGGAGAGTCATTTCAAATTGATGAGAGGAATTTTTATGATGTTTACCAGTAAACTGGGGTCCACCCTCCTCAACCAAAGAAGCCTTCTCTTGCCAGTCTTGAGAGGAAGGTCTCAAGAGAGAAGCAGAAGAAGATACTAGATACAACCAACCAAGGGGCCTTCCTCCATATGTAAAGGAGAAACATCAGGTCCAAAATTCTTCACAACAATAGAAAGACCAGTCAAAATAGGGCTGGTTGGAGGGAAACCAGCAGACCCAACAAGAATAGAACTAGTAGAAAAACACTGGCAGACTGACCAGTGCCATAGCTACCAGTAGAAAGACTAGTCAAAACAGAGCTAGCTAGATGGAAACTAGAAGACCCAATAGGAAAATTAATAGAGCCAGCAAATGTAGACTATCCACACCATAGCTACTAGCAGAAGAATTGTTGGGAGTAATAGCAAGAACAGTGCTAGCAAAAACACCAACAGACTATCTAGTGGACCCAGGAAGACCATAACCAATAGGAAGAACCCTGATAGCAGAAGGTTTACTGGGAGAAATACCATTAGAAATAATAGAAATAGTGTTAGTAGAAGAAACACTAGCAGACTGAAAAAGCTCGGGACTATGAGCAGTATTGAAAATAGACCCCAAAGGAATAGTTCCAACAAGAGGAACACCCTCAGAACCAACATTATCTACAATATTCTTCTTAACAACTGTATAATGATCAAAAGAAGCACCTTTCCACTAAGATGTAGACCTTTTGGTCTTAGTCCTCTGTAATCCACACTGGGCCACCAAGTGACCTATTTTAAAATACTTCCTACATCTGAAAGGAAGCCCTTCATAGTCCAAAGTTTGAATCCAGGAAGTATTTGAGTAGTTTAACTTAATCATTTTTGGTAACCCCTTAGAGATATCCATCTCTACCAGCATACACACATAAGTTGAGTGCATAGTATTAGATGACTCTTTGTCCATCATCAGAAAGTCTCCTAGAGCCTCTCCCACCACTTCAAATAGGAATTCAACCCAAAGATGAAGGGGAAGATAGGGGAGCCTCACCCAAATAAGAATCTTGTTAAAGATTTCAAAAAGGAGGGAAACAATAGGAGTCCAAGGTTTTATAACCTGCATATTATGATTATCCCAAGAGAAAGAAAGATTACACATAATCAACTTTCTATCTTTAGCATTATTGAAAGTAGAAATTAAAAATCCCCTAGCCATAGGGAAAATATGAATAGAACTAGAAATAATGGTTCCCAATGAATAGAAATCCACCTGTGCAAATCAGCAAGGCTCAACCACAAACCCAAAAAGAAACAAATAACACCAAGAGAAGAGAAGTCAGAGGATGCACACTCATATCTTTCACCACTTCCTCATCCAAAGAGATATGGATAGGGTTCGAGATAGGGAAAGGTCCCTTAGAAAAACCTGAACCACCACCATTCCCTACTCCACTAGAGTAAGTGGTTAAGGCCCCAGTAGAAACCATACCAACATACGATAATGTTCCCTTAGGCACGCCAACACCACCAAGAGGAACAAAACCAAATATCGAGCCTGTAGCAAGCTATGAAACACTCACATAATGTGAAGTTCCATCAGTCAGCAAGGGGATAATAGAGCAACAAGTAGAAGAGGAAACCCTAATAGCTGTCAGAAAAACCACACCAATAGCTAGAAAAACCTCTAGAGTCCCATCAATAACTATTGACAATACCCTATTAGACACTCCAATAGCCAGCAAGATCCTTCCAGCCGAGGGAAAAACTCTAGCGAAAGGAAAAACCATATATGAGTCCCCAAAAATTGGTTGAGACCCTAGAATCTCCAACATCTAGTGAAGACTGGATCTTCCCATCTAACAACAAGGCTTGAATGGGAGGAGAAGCCCTAGATGAAACCCCAACAACTTGTGAAGCTCCCAACAATGCACCAGAAGACTAGAAATTCCCATCCGACAACAAAGCTCCAGTAGGAGGAAACACCTTGGATGAAACCCCAGTAACCCACAAAACTCCTATTGATGCATCACCAAACTACAACTTTTGAACTGGCAACAAATCTCCAATGGGAGAAAAAGCCCTAGACGAAACTCCAGCATCCCATGAAGTTCCCATGATGCTCTAGAAGACAGCTCCATTCCATAGTGCCAAAACCATTCCCAAAACATAAAGTTACTTCTTTCTAACTTAGGGTTAACATCTAGGATGTTATCCCTAATTAGTTAAGTCATTATTTTGATAAATAAAATAATCCCTTAACCCAAAATATACAAATACTGGTTGTTACTCTATTTTGTCAGCTCAACACTATTTCTGTAAAATAATAATAACTTTGTCCGTACATGGTGTATAGTCATACATGCTATTAGAGGTAATATCTACACACTTTGGACTATCCGTAGCCAAGTGTGCATATGCTAAATATATCTCTATGAATTGTGCCAACCAAATCATCTGTGTGCTTACAGATAAATCATGTGATACTTAGACAATTTTCAAGTCCTTATCCCAAAACTTTATCCTTAAGTCTTGTTGACTTAATACTAATAATATGTTTCCATAAATGACAACATCATGATATCCTACCTATCCAAATTTCCAAAAATCTTGCCCTTTGTCATTGATGGCAAACATATGGAAAATTGGCTAAGCCCCAAAACATCAAAATTCAAAACTCTAAAAACTTGTAATATTTTGTAACATTGTGTTACACAACCATTACAAGGTTTGCAAAAGTTTGTGGATCGATCATTTACATATACCATATTTATATATAAATACTCCCCCTTTGACTATACTCTGTCCTTTACAATTTTCTATATTATTTACTCTTTATTACATACTTTCAACACTTAACAATTTTCTACTATTTATCCCCCTTTGACATCAATGACAAAGGTGATGCCAAAAGTTGTATATACAAGTCAAATTTTTTTTACCTCTTCTATGTTGGATTTGATATCCTTGATATGCAATCAACAAAGCTTTCTGTTAAGCTCTTGAATTCCTTGTTCCATGTAATTTGAACTGCTTTAGAGACACTGATAAGGGTGCATAGCCCATAGGATGCTACTTCAACTACATTCAAATCTAAATAGATGAACTTTTCATAGGATGTCTTAGCCTTAAGGAATTCATCCAATTGATTTTTCACTATGGCTATCTTCATAGTTAATTGCTCTCTTAGCAACAAAAACCTTTTAATCTCATTCTCTCTTTCAAGTTCAATTAGACTTATGTCATTATAAGTCTTTTTAATTATGTTTCCCAAATCTTCAATCTTCATATCAGGTCATTGAAGTTCATTAACTAAGTTCTATAGAGCTTCCTACTTCTTTTCAACTTCTCATTTATGTCTTTAACAAAATTATGTGACAATGTGCACTGGCCATATAGAGTCTTTCCTTCAACTGCACATCTCCTTAGTTCTTTTACACTACTGTCAAGAACAATTAAGTCATTTCTGATGTTCTGACAAATAGTGTCAAATAGTTGTGTATTGTGCTTGGTTTGTGCTTGGAAGGATGCTACCTTAGATAACTATGATAACTCCTTATCAAATGCCTTCCTTACTACATTTACTCTACCTTGAGGCTGAGTTTTAGATCCTTTTTTTGATATAATACTTTGCAGCTTCTCTATGACTAACATCAGTGAGTTTTGCAAAATTTTCAGTTGCTTATTCTTTTCAAAGATTTTTCTTAATGATGATATCATCTCAGCTTAATCATCATCATCTATAGATATTTTCTATAATGTTGCTTCTATTTGCACCTTCAGTTTCTCTGGGGTTTGGAATAACATGCCAACTTCATGTTGGAAAATAACTTTATCAACCTTAGTCTCAATGTGCCTCAATTATGGCACAATTACTGATTCTTGTATAATTTGATTCCATTTATTTTTCATTTCCTCTGTGGCTTTTGTAATCTTATCCTAATTTTCCTTTTCTTCATCTCTTTTTGTCTTTTCTTCTTCCTCTTTTTGTTTCTTTTCTTTTTCTTCCTTAATCTTTTCGTCCTCTTCTCTCTTCTTCTTATCTTCTTCCTTCTTTTTCAACTCATCTTCTTTCTTTTTCAACTCTTCTTCTTTCTTTTTCAACTCTTCTTCTTCTTTCTTTTTCAAATCTTATTCTTCTACCAAATTGTCAACAATGTTTTCACTATAATCCATAAATGGATCTTTTGTGGTATCTATTGTGACACTTGTATTGTCAATCTCATACTGTCTTTACCAATGCTTACCTATGGTATCGTTATGGATGTTGTTGCCTCAGTGGTCTACATAGTTGACATCATTAGTACTATAGCTTCCTCTATCTCTTTGTTAACTTCTTCATAATCTCCTCCCATGATTAGTAATGCTCTTGTTCTAGTTCTTAGGTGAGGTTCAAGTGTCTTCATGAGACTCTTAAGATGTTCATCATTGTTTACTGCACAAAGTTTTCAAAACAAACAATGTGATTATCAATAGAAGAAGAGATTTTCCTTGTCACCACTAGTATGATAATATGTTAAATGTGTAGGAACCAAGTTAAATCACATCTCAAATAGAGGTGTTCTTGGAGGGACGTTTATTCTCTCACCTCATGAACATAGATTCAATCCTAAAACTATACACTTGACCAATAGAAGAGTCCAATTTTTGTTGGAATGCTATATTGATTAAACAATATGTATATTTGTTGATGAAACTAGAAAATGAAAATGAAATCTTTAGAAAT
>BSBK01005677.1:0-115000 GCA_027943335.1 Chamaecyparis obtusa | reverse complement strand
TTTGATAAAATTTTGTAAGCCCTAACAGGAAAATTTATTACTACAATAGTGAAGATTTGTGGGTGTCATCCCTACCCTAGTTTTACCTTTCAAGGGTTTCTGGGTAACCAAAATTATTGTGTTATGAGTACTTTCATGGATGTTGTTTAGTATGTTAGTTATTTTGTTATGATCATGTGCTATTGATGTTATGAAAATATTTTATTCATATCAAAATGGATTATTAGGTGATATCTAATTCACCCCCCTGCCCCCAATATCACATTTCCCAATTATATTTCCAACAATTGGTATCAGAGCCGCAAGGTTTCTCATAAGAAAGTCTAACCACTTGAAGTAAAAGATCTTGAGATGGAAGTTTATAAGTTGGGAAAGGTCATAGAGAATCAAAAGATTGATGTATAGTTGGCATTACAAGAACTGGAAGCAGCCAGAAGCGAGCTGAAGAAATCCTTGAGTAGATGGAGAGAAATTTCTATTCAGAAAAATGAATCACAATATCAAGAAGAAGATACCACTGGACTATTTGATAATGGAAACTCTACAGAAAGTGACAAAGCCATAAAAGAGCTACTGGAGAAAAATACCATACTAAATGATGACATTAGAAATCTAAGGAGAGAACAGGAAATTCAATCTTTCAAACTTTGTGAAGTAGTTGAATAGAAAAAGAAAGCTGAAGATGATAAGACAATGGTTGAAGAAGACAAAATAAAATTTGCAATAAGACTAGATGAAATGACAAGCGACATGCAAAGGTTGACTAATAATCAACTGGACATGGTAAATCAACTATTGCTGGTTAATCAAGAGTTGGGCAGGAAAGATATGGAAATCAACCAACTGAGGTCTGATAGTGATTAATTGAGGAATGAACTAAGATCTAAAAAGCAAATCAATGAAAGGATGAACAAACCTATTGAAGCTGAAAAATATTTTAAAGAACTGTTAAGGTCACCTAGAAGATCTGGTGATAGATCTAGGCTTGGACTAATGAGCATGCATCATCTACTGAAGAAGGAGAATCATCAAAGAATGGAGAGTAGAAGAATGCTAAACCGAGAACAACAAGCCCACATGCCATCACTATTCAAAGACAATACATACAGCCAACATATATAGAAGAAAACATGGTAAGTTTGGTTGTAAACCTAAATTCAATGGGTATTGCTTTTAATTATAAGAAACGTGGACATCAGGCACATGAATGTAGGTCAAAGTCAGTAATCCACCTACCTCACCTAAGCTTCAAGGCAATTGTTTCAACTATTAATAGTATGGGCATAGAACATTTGAATGTAGATCTAAACCTAGATGGTCATCAAATGAATAGACTAAGTCTCCTATGAAGAATAACTCATACAATTGGGATTATAACACTTGGTACAATTGTCATTACTGTGGAAAATATGGACACATTGGAGAAAATTGTATGAAGACTCATTTCAGAGGTAGATCTAAAAGCTAGATGAATGGAAGCATGGTATGTTACAAATGTAATAAGATAGGTCACCTAAAGAAAGAATGTAGATCACCTATGCTGAGCAACGATTAGAATAAGAATGAAGATATCCATGAAAAATTGAAAAATCAAATGAACAAGACATGGAAGAAGAAAGAAGAAGGAAGCACAAGTGAAGCTAGCACTTCTGAGGTCACGCAATATAATGGATCAGGTGATCACACTTCTTCTAACTAAACATAGAAGGTATGTTTGGAACTGAATCTTACAAGGCTTTATCTTACATCAGTTCCTAACATAAAGATTGAGTAAAAGTCCAATCTGCATAGATAAAGATGCATCAGGACATATCTAAGGAAAATGGAAAATTTGATTTTTAATGCCGAGCGTTAGTGTCTTAACCAAGTTATCAGTGTATGCCAAAGCACCTGTTGTGGCCAAGATGCTATAGACACCAAGCTGGGTCATAATGGTTATATTGACTGAGCTTGTGTTAGTTGAGGTTAGCATGAGTTTGTCGAGACAGTTGTATTCCACTTACAAATTTTGTATGGAGTATTTATGAGGCCCTAATTCTACTTTTTGGAATCTATAAAGTGGAAAGTTGCCACTCATTTCATTTCTCCTAGTGAATTGAGATTTCTTTGAGCAATTCAGAGTGCGAGCAACCAATTTATCAAAGATGATTCCAAATCTCTACAGTGTGTCGTCGACAAAAATCATCTACAGGGTACTTACAAGAAAAAGGTACATTACTGAGCAAACATTTCTTTTAAAAAATTTTAAATTAAAATGACATCATCATCATTTTCTATAGTGAAGAAACAAGGGATGGAAGTTTTCAACGCACAATTGGTAAGAAATGATGTTTGCAAGCCACATAATTTTAAGGCAATTTCAGAAACCATGATTAAAGGAGATTTGTCTGACGCCCTGTCTTCAGTTCTAGAAAATGTGTTGATGATGAATGATATTAGGTCATGTTACATGTGCAAAATCAAGGAAATTGGAGATTACGAGATCAGGGAGGCATATGACAAACTATGTGTTAATGGAGTGTTGAAGCCAAAGTATAAATCAGTTTTCGAACAAGGGTTAGTACATGCCCTAGATTTCCCACAAAATTTCAAATTTGAATGGATAAAAATAGTGTTGAGTCAAGTACATGATATGCAACTATGGTTGGAATATGGACCCATGAAGATAATAAAGAAAATGATCCAACCAGTTACCGGATACCCTATGATTCAAGGAAAAAGGAAAATGAAATGTTCAAGAAAAGAAGATATTTAGGAAAACACACAGGCGGTATGGAACAAGCATGGAATGATGATCTCCACCATAATAGATCTAGAAATTAACTTTGTTGTTAGGGTTATCTCACACAAATTTTACCAATTCAGTTGGTTGGATAGTGTCCCCTGTATGGTAGTGGACCAAGCATGGAAAATCATTAAGAAAGGACACACGTATGATCTTTCTGAGCTCCAACTGACTCAGCTTGCCGAGAACCTTAACTCAATTTGGACTGCAAAGAATTCAATGTGTAAGTTTGGCTCTTTGCTAATTTGTCTATTCTTTTATGTAAAGAAGAGTTTTCCTACTCATGGAGGTGTGATATGGGACAAGAAGAGACCCATTACTGTTCAAATTAGTGAATTCATAGGTTAGATAGGAGATAGTTTTAATGGTGTGATGGATAACTATTTTGTTGAATTCAAGAAGAAAATGAGAAAGAGGAATACAGTCCCTATGTCATTAGTTGAAAAGTATAGTAAGGATATATGGTTTCTAGTTGACACAGACTTCACTTATGCACAAGTAGTCTTGCCTAGGGTTTCATGGCTAATGCCACTACCCTATGAAGTCAATATAGATGAATCCAATGCTGCTATTACAACCCTCTTAGCTAAAGAAATTGATAGTAAAGAACCCTACTTTGGAACATATGAACAAGCCAAATCTAAAGTCTCTATGGGTTTAATGGTTGCAACCCTAGAAAGAAAGAGAAAGAAAATAGTAAATAATCTAGAGAAATATGTGGAAGAAATAGACAAGGATGCACCACTAGACTTAACCCAAGGACTGGGAGAAGATGAACCAAGTGACTCTAGTGATAGTGAAGAAGAAGAAGAGACTCAAGTAGAAAAGAAGAAAGGAAAGAAACTAGTGATTTCCAAGCCCCCAACCAAGAAAATAATACATAAACCTGAAGTGTCTTTGACACTAGTGCTGAGGCCTAGAATAAAGGGAGCAGCTATTGAGACTCCTAAGAAATCCCCTACATCCAGTAAATGAAAACCTGCATAGCCTAAGGCAGTGCCAAGTAAGGTTAACAAAAGGCCTAGAAGGAAACTTGTTTTGGAACAAGAAGATGATGAAGAAACTGAAAGTGATGAAGAGGTGAAGAAGAAGGTTGCATTGTAGGATGTCAAACCTATTGTGGATGACATATGTCACAAGATAACAAACTCTACAGGAGTGGAAGACTTGAAAGCATTAAAGTTTGGAAGCCTGAGTATAGGAGAGAAAGAAAAGGTTGAAGATGTTATTCTTGAAATGCTTTGCATTTTCAAGATATTACCTATTCAATTGGAGAACCTAATCCCTAAGGAGTTAAGCAACAGGGTTGCACAAAAATGTGAATATGCTCTTAATATTGAAAAACAAATAAGAGAGAGTACCTTAGCACAAGTAGAATCAAGTATCACCCCTGCCAACATTAGCAAAATTGTGGAACAATACAAAGCTAAATTTGATCCTAAGCTTAGAGCTTATTCAATCCTTCAACACAAGGTTGAGGATGTTGTACATGAAAGTATCAAGATTTGGAAGATAGTGTTTAGTTTATTGATTGAGAAAAATGTAGATGAAGGTGCTAGTACATCTAAGGATGCCGAGCCTACAATAGAACAAAATGTAATGGAATCACCCATTCCAGAAATTGGAGCTCCTAAGGTAGAGAAAATTCAGAAGGACTTAGAAGTACACATTGTTGATATAACAGAGGATACCCCAATTAAGAATCCGGTATTGACCGAGGAAGATATACAGGCTGAGAAAGAAAAAGACACATCTTTGTCAGGCAGTAATACTGTACTTTTGCAAGTCAAAGCTTATCCGACAATTGATGAGCCATCAACTAGTAACACTACCCCTACCAAACTTGTAGTTGTTATAGTTGACATGTTAGCTGGTACAAGCACTACTGAGGAACCAAATAAGTCAGCACTAGCAACTCAACCCACATCTATCGAGGAGTTACACCAAGAAAAAGAAGAGAAGTTAGAAGAAAAAGCTACTAGTCCTCATGTGGAGGATAAGGGAATAGAAGAAAAGAAGTAAAAGAAAAAGCTATTGAGGTATGGGAGCCTACCGAACAAGAAGCAATACAAGCTCTTGTACAGATGCCAAGTGGGAGCACACCGAAGAAGGCACTAAAGCTAAAAATGGAAGTCTTTTCCCTAGAGGTAACCATTGATGAAGTTATTGTTATTCCTAAATGGGATTTTGATAACTTATCTTATGAGCAGATGCAGATATTGAAAGATTTATTGACAAGGAAAAATAGACAGGAAGAACTGAGAAGAGAACATCAACAGAAATAGGTTCTATATGAAATTAAAGACATATTTAATGATGTTTATGAGTTGTCGGATGTAAAAAGTTCCACTCCCATATTGGCACAAATTGTACATATTGTTCAGAAAGTAAATAATGGAGCAAGTAGCACCAGTGATAAGCTGTTTGAGTGGTTGGAAAGAAAGTTTGAGACCAAGATGATGGAGAAAGTATCTGAGGAGATTGCAATAAAATAGGTCGCACTTTCCACTTTGGTAATAGAGACTAAAGAAGTAGTTGCAAATGCACACTCTCTACTTACTAAACTTTGTAATGTTGAACAGTTCACTGAGGATAACCAATGACTGGTTGATCAACTATAGCAAGAGCTCAAATCCACCAGTCAGTCCTTAAGTGTGAATGCCAAATATAGTTCCAAACATTATGCCAAGATCATGCATACACAAGGAAGGATAGTCGAACTGATGGCTAATGATGGAAAGATTAGATCTCGACTACTTTCTATGAAAACAATTTTAACACCTCACCTAGAGGCCATACAGAGAAAGTTGGTCAAGGCTAAGGACTTAATCTAGAGGGATCCAAATCTATCTACTGCCGAGACTCTAATCAATCTAGCTGTCGAGCTAGAAGTGCAGTCTAAAGTTTTAACTGTTGCTACTGGAGGATGGGAAACTGCACTACACATGGTTATGCTACGGCATAAACCATTTATGGAGAAATTCTTTTAGATCCCCACTCTAGAAGAGATTCATCATGTCAAAAACAAGTGGGAAATCAAAATGACATGACATGACAAAGGGAAGGTAACAAAATTTTGAATGTATATATTTCTTAGGGGGAGTATTATGCTTATACCATGTACTTTTGTGAATACAAATGTAATGTCATGACAAAGTGTTTTTGCCACTAATGTCAAAGGGGGAGATTGTAGATCTCTGTAGTTTTGTTGACTATTAGTGACCCACACTTAGTCATTTATTTAGGAAATGATGGTTGGTCATCACTATGACCGAGTCATTATGTAAAGGTCGAGCTATGTAATGTTTACTTACCGAGTAGTAGTACTGCCGAGTAAACTTATGGTCACTATTTATTTTTGTATTATCCCAAGTCTAGTTTTGCTGAGTCATATATGCAATGATTACCGAGCGACAGAGATATCAACATATGCCGAGTATAGTGAATGCCAAGTATTAGGAACCACATTTGCTGAGTTAGCTAGGAATGACATGTGAGTTTGTTTTGGCATAGTGATCGAGGTAAATCATTTGGGCCGACATTCATGTTTTGTATTTTGTTTTTTGAGATAATTGTGGAGGTAATTACACATCTACTTAGCAATCATTGATCCATATGTAATACCTAGAGCCAATCAGATATTAGTAAGGCTTAAGCGGCGAAAGGAATTAATCTGAATCATATATCTTGAATCATGAAGATGTTTTGTTGATTATATAAGGATAAGATCTAAACCCTAAAATGTAGTAGTAGAGAGGGATAGCGAATGTGGAGGGAATGAGAAGAAAGGCATATTCAGTGAAGTGAAGTATTCAAGCAGGTTTCAGTGACCAGGCTAAGCAGTGAAAGGACAAAATAAAGATAAATCTAATAAAAGAGATCAGTACAATACAGTAAAGAGAAGATCTGTAATCTGCATATAGTGCAAACCGAAAGATCAGGTACTGAGACATTCTGACCAGTGTATCAGGGTAAATATCTTAACCAAGTAGTCCTCATAGAATTTGTGTAATCTCTTAACTGAGTGCTTACTTTGTTGTAAGTTTCAAATCCTTTAGTAAGGTAGAATGTATAAGTCTTTTAGCTCTTAACAGGGCAAACCCGCACAGGGTAGATCATGTTTTGATCAAATTTTGTATGCCCTAATAGGCAAATTTGTTACTACAGTAGTGAAGATTTGTGGGTGTCATCCCCTTCCTAGTTTTACCTTTCAAGGGTTTTTGGGTAACAAAAATTATTGTGTTATGAGTACTTTCATGGATGTTGTTTAGTTTGTTAGTTATTTTGTTATGATCAAGTATTGTTGATGCTATGCAAATGTTTTATTCATATCAGAATGGATTATTAGTAGGTGATATCTGATTCACCCCCCCCCCCCCCCCCCCCTCTCAGGATCACATTTCCCAATTATATTTCCAACAATTTTAACACTATGTTGAAAATGGGCAAAATGTTGACACTTAAATTTGATTACATAATTAATTAATCCTATTTAGTTCTCTCCTAGGACATTAATTGATTAAACATTTAATATTTATTTAATTTATGTCATCACCCTAGCTAATTAATTTAATTAATCAACTATAGTCCAATTAATCTAATAGAAACTCATATCCATTTAATTAATTAGATCCCTATTCATCTATTAATTTAAATAAATACATTTATCTATTTAAATTAATTCATAAATCCCCTTCCTCCTACTTGGAATTGAATAATATATTTAATTCAATTTGAGCACATGGCTCCTAACTTTAACCCCTAACCTAACCTATCCCAACTACCTAACTCCTAGTTCCAACTCAACACAATCCATTCACACATACTAAATCTTATCAATTAGCTAATGGCCCATGATTAGATAATCCAACCCTCCACTCATTCTCTCCCCTCTCATCACATCCTCCTAATTATCCCACTTGTCCTCTAATCCAAGCATAATCACCCACTAAACATATGCACAATCATAATCCATGAATTAAGAAATCCTAATTCAACCCAAGCCAACCCTCATGTCACATCCTCACATTCCCCCAACCTCCAAATCTCATGTCAACCTTAAATGCTTTTACATTCCTTTTACACTCTCCACCCATTTCTTACACCTTTGACCCCTTTCACATCTCCCAAAATGGTCACATTACCCCATTATTCCAAACCTCTCTCCTTGTGACACTTGTCACAATGAGAGCCATTTGAGAAAATATAAACCATGTCATCTCTCTCAAATAGATCTCCACCTTTCCTCAGGTTTGCATCTTAACCATTCATTCCACCCTCCTCTTGCTTATAAAGTGAGCCTCTTTCTCCTTAATTTTCATCGACCATTCAAGAAAAGTTATAATGCCCATTTGAGAGCCAAAAACATCAATTATAACCTCATAATGTCAAAATCCTCCCAAACCAATTGAAGCTAGAGAATGTATCTTTGAGAACACATATTCAATCTTGGACAAATCTATTCAATAAGGGAGGTGTTCATTTGGTCTAAGGAGGTTTGAATATTCTTAGGCATTCTTATTTGTATTTTTCTCTCTTTTCATTGTCTAATCTTATATGTTGTAATAAGGTAGTTTGTTGAATGTTTAGCTTAGGTTTTATATTCCTAACAAACTATTTTATTGCATATAGAGGGTGGAAATAGTTTACCCTAGGCAAAGGAAAAAATATTGAGGGTTTATTATACCTAGTTCGACCTATTTAGAATTCTTATTTCTTTTATCCTTTGAGATGGCCTCAACTAGTTTAAGAGATCAAGATACATTGGATGGAGCCTCAAACTTTGGTGTCATGAAAGTCATAATTTATTTATTGTTGTAAGAGAATGGTATCAAGGATTATGCACCCAGTGTTGTATTTGTTCATATAGATCCAACACAAATCTTAGCATACTAGAAGGAAGATTCCAAGGCGAGGAGGCTAATACTTGATGCTATCAAAGATCATATAGTTCCAGATATTTCTGAGTTAGATACAATGAAGATGTGGTATTACATTCTGAATCTTTACCAGAATGCTACCACTAATTGAAAGATGATTCTCTGGGAAAAGTTGAGGAATACTTAGATGAACATGGGAGAAGATATTATAAGTTACCACACTAGGCTTAAACTTGTCAATGATGAGTTAGTAGTTGTTAGAGATAAACCAAATGATGATGAGCTAGTAAGAATAGCACTACATGGGTTTACTAAGCACTAGAATGTCCTTGTTCAATTTATTAATGGATGAGAAAAATTACCAAGTTAGGATCAACTATGCAGGGATTTCACTCAGAAGGAGCTTAGACTAAGTCTTATCAATGGAACCAACAATAAGAGTCAGAAAAGTGAGGTGGAATAGGAAAGTATTTCCCTAGTTG
This sequence comes from Chamaecyparis obtusa, assembly GCA_027943335.1. Classification (NCBI taxonomy): domain Eukaryota; kingdom Viridiplantae; phylum Streptophyta; class Pinopsida; order Cupressales; family Cupressaceae; genus Chamaecyparis; species Chamaecyparis obtusa. The sequence continues at coordinate 105,854 of BSBK01005677.1, read as the reverse complement.
AAAAAGGGAAAGTGAAGGGGTCTAGAAAATGATCAAATTCACAAAGTGAGAAGGATATGTCTAAGATCAAGTACTATGACTATCACAAGTTTGGCCACTATGTCAGTGATTTTCTACAAATGAAGAAGAATGAAAAGAAAGGAAAGAAGCATATAGAAGCTTCTGCAAGTGCACATGGGATCTCTAGTAGAACATAGGATGATTTTTCACTTATAGATTGTATGGTTAGCTCAAACTCCCATAGTTTTTGGTATATAGATAGTGGAGCTTCATTTCATATGATAGGAGTTACATATTACTTCTCCAATTATAAGGAGGAAACCAAGATCTAGATTTGTATGGGGAACATGAACAAAACTCATCTTAGTTGGGAAAGAGACTATTCAGTTTCAAAGAGAGAATGACAAGTTCATTCCTCTTCATGATGTGTTGTGTGTGTCAGGCTTGGGTATGAATCTGATTTCTATATCTTTCCTTCAAGATAAAGTGTAAAATGTACTCTTTAGAGGGGTTTATGTGTTGATAAAGCATAAGGATTGGAAATCATCCATAGCTATTGGAGTTAGGAGCGATCGACTTTATAGGTTATAGTTTGGTAATCCTAAGGTACTCATGAGCAACAATAATCCTAGAGATCAATGAGAGCTATGTATAGGAGGATGGGCCATATACACCATGAGAACTTAAATTGCACCATGAGACAATGAAAGGTATGTTGGCAAAATGGTCAGTGTTCCCCTCAGGATTTGTGACATGGCTTAACCACCTCGTGTGTCTTTTATGAGTCTAGTGGTTGTATCAGGCATTGACAGATCGATCTTTTGGTGCAACAAAAACCACTACTTGTAACAAGTGGTATCAGAGCTTGGTCACAGGTTCAAATCCCCTTGAATAACGCTGAGGGGGAGATTGTTGGCAAAATGGTCAGTGCTCCCCTTGGGATTCATGACATGGCTTAACCGCCTCCTATGTCTTCTATAAGTCTAGTGGTTGTATTGGGCATTAACAGATCAATCTTTTGGTGCAACGACAACCACTACTTGTAAGAAGGTATTCTAGAGGTGAGCACAAAGAATGATGATGTATGCAAGGGTTGTGTTTTGGAGAACTTTGTGAAAGAAACTTTTCCAAGGAGTGACATTAGATCTGAGGGTGTTCTTGATCTAGTACATTTAGATATATGTGGACTGATGTCGATGAAGTATCTCAGAGGATATGAGTACTATTTTATTTTTATTGATGATTTCGTTAGGAATACCTAGATATACTTCTTGAAGACCAAGGATGATGTTTTCAGTTGCTCCCAAGAATTCAAAGCTCTTGTGGAGAACTTGACATGAAGGGAGATAAAGTTTCTTCGGTCAAACAATAGCTTGACGAGTACAAAGGGAATGATTTCTAGGATTTGTCTACCAGGGAAGGAATCAAAAGAGACTGGATTATTCCACAAGAGAATGGGGTTTCTTAGAGGAAGAGTCATTCTATAGAAAAGGCAGCAAGGGCTATGCTACATGACCAGGACATGCCCTACTACTTATGGGTAGAGGCATGTAGTACAATAGTATACATACAAAACAAGGTCCTGTACAAATTACTAGGGAAGATGGCACCAGAGAAAGATTTCACAGGGAAGAAGCCAGATGTCAGTCACTTCAAGATATTTGTAAGTTTGGCATATTGACACATTGCAAGGGATACACATCCGAAGTTATATTAGATTGTATAGAGGGGGTACTTTGAGAGGTATAGTGAGACCTCAAAGGTGTATCAAATATAAATATTCCAGAGACAATGAGGATTATCATCAGACACAATGACAAGTTCATGGAGGACAAGGCATTTAGAAGGTCCAAATATTTTGTCAGCAGATGATCAGAGTGAGAAATCAATAAAAGATCCAAGGATCGCTCAACAAAATCAAGGGCAATAGAGCTCAAGTACGATTACTAGAACAAGCACAAGCTCAAGTATTGAAAGTTCACAAAATATGGAGCAACAAGGTCAACAAGCCCAAGAGATGCATCAAGAAGACATGAAGATTGATATTTCATCCTCTATAGTTGGCAGTAGGAGCAATGAGGTTTAGCAAACACATAGGAAAACTTAGGAGTTTGTGGGAGCTCTTAGAACAAGTGCTAGACAATGGAGACAACCAACCAAGTTTAATTAATATATGGCTTTAGTCAGTCGGTTGGTATCTATAGTTATCTTTCCAAGTATTAGGAGGCCACACATAATCAAGTGTGGTGAGATGTGATGGTTGAGGAATATAGCTCAATAAAACAAAATGATATGTGGGAGGTTGTGCCTATACCAACAAATAGGGTTGTGGTTGGATCACTTTGCATCTATAAGATTAAGTACAATGCAGAGGGTAGTATTGAGAAATAAAAGACAAGGTTCATAGAAACGGGGTTCACTTAGAAGGAGGGAATAGACTATGAGGAGGAATTTTCTCTAGTGGCCAGATATACTTCTATACAAGCTATGATCTCATTTGTAGCACAAATATGATGGAGGATCCATCAAATGGATGTCAATACAACATTCCTTAATGACGAGCTGAAAGAGAAGGTATACATAGAACAATTAAAAGGATTTGTAGAACACAACAAAGTGACCCACGTGTGCATATTGAAGAGATCTTTGTATGGGCTTAAGCAGGCTCCCAGTGTGTGATATGAGTTCATTGATAGATACTTTCAAGGAATGGGCTTTGTGAAGAGTGGGGCGGATTGTAGCCTCTACTACTTGGTGGTTGGAGGTGAGGGTCTCATTCTTGTATTGTATGTGGATAACTTATTTTTAACAAGTTCACTAGGGCTCATAGAGGAGTGCAAGAGGGACCTTGCAACAAAGTTTGAGATGAAGGATTTGAGACTTATGCACTACTTTCTAGGCATGGAGGTGTGGTAGATAGATGGAGATATTTTTCTTGGAAAAGGGAAATATTGTATTAAAATCTTGAAGAGGTTTAAGATGGAGAATTGTAGAGTCATGTCTACATCTATGATCACGAATTAGAAGAATATAGACACATCCAAGGAGACATATGTAGATCCCACCTTATATAGGTAGTTGATTGGTTATCTCATGTATTTTTTCAACACTAAGTCAAATATAGCTTTTGCAGTAAAATATTTTAGTTAGTTCATGGTTGAGCCAAAGAGAGTGTAGTAGACATCTACAAAGCTTGTGCTGCGTTATTTACGTTGTACATTTGAGTATGCGATTAGATACGCTCGAGGTGAATGAATCAAGTTGATAGGCTATACTGATGCAGATTGGGTAGGTAGTACAAAGGACAAGAAAAGCACTTCAAAGTGTTGATTCAGTTTAGGATCACGATTTGTCTCTTGGTAAATAGAAAGAAGTAGAAGTTTGTGGCTTTGAGTTTTGTAGAACCAAAATACATAGCAACTAACATGGCGACATATGAATCTATATGGCTTCAGAAGTTTCTAGTAGCCTTGTTTGGTCAGAGGGTTGAGACTACATGGATACACTGCGACAATTAGAGTTGCATTATGTTATCTGAGAATCCAGTGTTTCATTATAGGTCTAAGAATATAGACATTAGGTATCACTTCATTAGAGATTGTGTACAATGGGGGATTGTTTAGCTACATTACATACCTATAGAACAAAAAGTAGAAAACATTTTGACATAGACATTGGGGAAGACAAAATTCATCTTCTTAAGAGATAAGTTGGGTGTCATGCAGAACAACTTCCTCGCTAAGAGGGAGTGTTAGTTGGGGTAGCTAGTTCTCCATTTGGAATAATTAGTAAATAATTATTTTGTTATTGGGAAAGGGAATAATTATTTAATTAATTATTTGATTTCCTTAGAGACGCCTAGTAACCAATTTGTTATGGGTTATTAAGGTGTTATTTATCTCAGCCATTGGTTTTCCAATGAGAGTCTAGTATAATAAGGTGTCTGTGGGTGTTTAGAGAATACACTTGAGAATCATTTACAGTGTTAGCAAATGAATTTACAGTGTTAGCAAATAGTATTGTAGTGATAGCAAGGACGAGGTGATAGCATTGGAGATAGTAGTAGGGTGGAATCTTAGCAGTAGAAATTGGGAGATTGTGAGAGCTCTACCAATAAGAGGCAATCAATTTATATATATATCTCTTATTTTTTTGGAAGTTTAATATCTTCATCTTCAGTACTACTATTTGTCCAAATATATTGTGTTCATAGTGTTACATATTTCTTTCTGTATTTTTATTTGTGAAGTTGCAATTGTCTTATTTTTCAACGTATGTTGTGAATTAATTTTCGATAGTTAAACAATCTATAAGATAAGAAATAAATAATCAGTAAGTAAAATAGAATTTTCACAACTATACAAGTAGTAGTACACGTTGTGCTACTCTACACTACTTTTCCAAAACTATCGTGACAATATGTATGTACCAGTACAAATACAAAATAGAGATCTGATAAGACGAGAATATCACAGCAGAGAGAATTTGAACAACAATAAAAACTCAATAAAAGAGGGTCATCGGAAAGAGATATTCACTGCTAGACACAGGAAAAAGATTTTTTATTTTCATGAGAGTTAATTCTTTATTGTTTATGATTTGACAGTGCTATTAAAAGAAATCATTAACAATGTTATTGAATAAAAATCATTAGCATTGTAGATTGCATATTATCAGAGATTGAATTTTCTTATTTTAAAAATTGAATTTTCAACTTGGTTGGTGCTAGTTCCTAGCGGTTTGAGGAAAACCCCCAAGCTAGTCTGCGTCAATAGAGCTTTCTCTTTTATTACAAAACTGTCAAAGGAATTAGATGAGAGATAGATAGAACCAAATTTATGACACATTGGTATTATTAGATTTCTCTGAACTGCAACGAAAATGGCATCTCGAATATGTCCCTTATTCCAGTTTCCTTCTTATATGCCTTTTGCAACTAAAATGCTTATTGCTTTATTTTGCATTCAATTGATGTATCTTACCTCTGCAAGTGAAACGCTTTACTCCCAGACACTTTACCCACACAGTGGAAGCTAAAAAATACATAAACCATGCACTTGAACCCATGCACATTTATACAACTAATTCGTCTGACATTTTGTCAAACAGTTGGCTGGTAAAGATCTATACGTTATTTTTTTCTAAATCATTTTATTTGTATTGACAGCTTTACGCTGAGCACTATTTTATTTCACTGGCGTCTCTCTTCTTCGTGTTTTCATCTACCAGCAAATAAACTTAATAGGCATTTTATTTAATTGTTAATTAATTTGTTTGTCTTGCTGAGTTATTTGGTTGCATCTATATCCTCCAACTCTGCATTCCCTGAGTCCACATTTCTTTGAAACATTATGTCAAACAGTTGGCATGCCTTGTCTATGCTTCACATTTTGCAGACATTTCTTTGAAACATTATGTCAAACAGTTGGCATCTCTCGAGGCTACTCTTTTAATCTATTCACAATAAACAAAAAGTAGGACTAATAATATTGGGGTTGTATTTCTTAAGCTCGAGGTAGAAATTCTGCAGGCTTTTAAACGAAAACATTCATGTTAAAAATTGTTTCCAGGCGTGAGACTCTTTCCCTGGCATTAGGCATCTTTTCAAGTGAAGACTGCTACATAATAAAAATTTAATTCCTTTATGCTCTGAAGATGGCCATGCCTTCTTTCAGTTTTTCAGCATTTTTTTAATGATATTCACAACTTCATTACAGTTGAATGTTAAGACTTGTGATTTTCGGAAACCATCATATCTCTCTGAAAGGTTTCATAGACATTTTGGGCTAACAATTATGCAGTATACAGAATGCATTTCGATCTTATCTGTTAATTAATTGAAAATAAAAATTTTATTGTAGTCTGATTTTCGATTAAATGATAAACACAGACAAAGGTGTATCTTATATACTGCAGAGAAAACAATAGCATTTTAGATGTCTTACACGGTTTGCTCTCGCATCTTTTATTAACCTCAATTCATAAATTGTAGATAATGGACTCAAGAAATTCCCTCAACCGTTCTCCCATAGGCTCTATTAAACTCCCAATTTAATTGGTTTGGTAAATGACATGGAAAATAATGAAATTTTAAGCTCTGTATTCGAGATGTTACGAATTGTTAGATTTAATTATTTTCATAAACCGCTCGCACTGTACAGCTGCTTTTGAGGTTTCAATTGAAATGATAAAATTCCTCCTTTAAACTAACCATGAAGCTTCTTCCACAATCAAATTTGTTTAAAGATTAGTGTTTGAACCAAAATGGTAATGGGATAGATGAGGTACCAGATAAAGCTGTCCTTACTGATTTGCAGTGCCTTACAAAGACGATTCAACACTGGGATTAAACTTAATATTGATAACAATATTCTGGGTAGGCCAGTGATAATTCTGGAGACAATTTTTCTGAAGGCACAGAAATATTTCTGTCTCTGTATTTTCTGTCTCTGGTACACATTCTTTCGGCATATTAATATGTAGAAGAAGTTATAATGTCTGGCAGGATCCTATCCTACTTATAAAACATGTCCCTTAGCGGATGAAATATTGCATACAACTATCTTTAAAATTTAATCACTGGTAATGAAAGACAAATTTGAAGTCCCTCGCACGTCAAATTACATGCATGGGGTTTCATGTGCATTACAGTAGATCCTGTCTAACTATATAAACGGTTAATAAAGAGATGATTGTAAATATAGATAAACGCTCAATAATAATTTAAACAAAAACTTGAGCCCTTTACATATATCCACTGGGGACTGGGATGATATTGTATAAGACATCAATGCAGTATTTACTTTGTAGGTGAAAATATTCAAGCATTTAGATTTATACGAAACCAACAACCTTATCGTATCTAGCAATCTGTTCTTCGCTGAGATTTGATGCAATTTATTAGGACTTCTAATCCGTTTCAGATAATTACAAGCAGTAACGAAAATGGAACTCTCCACATAACGTAGGAAATATAACCCAGATCATATTGATAATACCAAATTATCTTCTTTATTACATTGCAATCAAAACAGTTCTTCAATATTGCTATTGTGCAAGCCCTAGGAGCTACAGGACAGATGGAATGTAAGACATTTTGTCAGATTTCGAATGATCCACTGATGTTTAACAGTTCCAAATTATTTAGACTACTTGAAAAAGGGATGACCGTTATATTGTTATTCATGCTTTATCCTCTCTCGACATGAATACATCACCCTTGTTATGACATCCAGATTGATTTCACGCTTTTAAGCTCAGAGATTAATGAATATAAAGGAAAGGAAAGGAAAACCAAATCTTAAACTTCTGCATATTATGAGAGGAAGAAAGTATATGTAGACTACATTCTAATTTCTCAATCCAGTATAATGCATATACATCAATTTGAACAGCTTACAAGCTAAACCAAATAGAATTTAACCTGACGATTCTACATTAAAGAATACCAGCCTGTGATGGAAGACAAACTTGAAACTAGAAAACATAAAGGATGGAACTTCTTAATCATACTAATGAACATCTAAAATGTAGAGCTCTGACTGTCAGATGCCAATGTTTCCGCGCGATTAGTATCGTGCAGGAGGTCTGATATGGTAGACGTTAAATTGGAAGCAGCTGCGCCTCCCATCAAAGATGTCTTGAGACTCTCCAAGAAGCTGGCTACATCTCTCATGGAAGGTCGTTCTCTAGGTGATTCATTGGTGCAAAGCAAACCAACATGAATGAAAGAAATAAGACATCTATTGTCTTCCATGTTTTCATTCACATCTCTCAATAGCCCACTATCAACAATATCTGCTAGACTGTTTGGAAAAGCTGACCATACCCACTTTTGCAAGTTCAGGTCTCCCACGAACATGTCATCAGTTGGCCTCTTCCTTGTAACCATCTCTAGTATCAGAATTCCATAACTGTAAACATCTCCCTTTGTAGAAACACCGCCCCACAATCCATACTCTGCAATCAATTTTATTCATGAAAAACTGGGAAAGCTATTAAAGGAAATGTTAATGTCAATATAGAAGAACTTAAAAAATACCTGGAGCAATATAGCCAATAGATCCTTTGAGTGCAAATGTTGTTGCACTCAGTGAATCTATAGGGTTTGTAGTAGTCAAACGGCATATACCGAAATCGGTCACAAGGGCTGTCATGTTGTTGTCCAGGAGCACATTGCTAGGCTTTAAATCACAGTGCACAATTTGCAGAGGACAATCATGATGTAAATATTCCATGCCATGGGCAACATCAACAGCAATGCTCAAACAGTCGGTCAATCCCATGTTACAAATTTCTTGATCATCCCTGTCAGGATGCAAATGTTTCTCCAAGCTCCCATTTGATGCAAACTGAAGAACCAAACCTTTGAAGCCAGGGTAGGAAAATGCACTGATGATTTTGATCAGGTTACGGTGCCGAATCCTCCCTAGCACTTTGCATTCTGTGTTGAAGCTCTTATGAGCTTCTTCATTCTGCAAATTAAGAGCCTTGATTGCAACTGTCATACCATCCCTCAAAATGCCTTTGTAGACTGATCCAAAGTTACCCACTCCGAGCAAGTTTGACTCATCAAAATCGGCTGTTGCAAGGACAAGCTCTTCATAAGAAATTTTTTGATAGATAAGCCTTTGAAAAATGAATTTTGAGGGATGGAACAGTTGCCCTGAAGACATACGTCTCCATAGAATTCCTGAGATGAAGGAGCACAATATAAATGCAAGGGTTCCAATAACTGATAAGACTATTATTTTAAGTACTGAATGCTTTTCTTCAGTGGGCTTTGGACATGGAGGTAATGAATAATTGGCTGGGCCACAGAGGCCAAGGTTTCCCAGAAACAATGCTACAACACTTCTATTTGGAAACAAACCTCCTTCTGGAATCTCCCCTGACAAATTATTGAAAGAAACATTCATAAACTGAAGTGCTTTCAGTCTTTTAAGGGACATTGGCATTGAACCTGACAAAGAATTGCTAGAAAGATCCATTTCTAGGAGATTTTGCAATTTGGAGAGTGAATCTGGAATTGGACCGTCAAAGTCATTGTGGGACAGATTGAGATGCTCTAATTCTGTGCATTCTCCGAGAGATTTTGGTATCACTCCTGTAAGTCGGTTGCTGGAGATGTCTATGGCTTGAGCCTTCACAATTTTACTAATCTCCAGTGGTAAGGACCCTTCTAGAGAATTGAATGAAAGATTCAGGTAGAATGCCAGATTTTGAAGGTTGGCAATGACATCACGAGGTATCCTTCCCACTAATTTATTGTAAGATAAGTCAATGAGCTCCAACTTCTGACACGCCGATAAACTAACAGGGATCTCTCCTGACAAGTTGTTGTGCTGAAGTAGAAGATGTCTTAGCTGTTGGGGGCTGCAAAGAGAATCTGGTATTTTTCCAGATAGCCGGTTGTGACCAAGATTTAGGAGACCGAGATGTTGCATTTGTCCTATCTCACTCGGAATGCTTCCTACTAATTTGTTCCCATCCAATCTCAATCTTTCCACCTTTTGAAAGTTTTTGATTCCAGATGGAATATTGCCACTGAAAAGATTATTGGCTAAACTTAAATAGGTTAAGTTTGTTAGATTGGCAATCTGCTGTGGTATGCTTCCGCTAATCATGTTGTTTGATAAGTTCAAGAAACTGAGATTGCAAGACATTTGGCCTATGGATGGGGGCAATATGCCAGTGAGATGATTATCCGACACTGCTAATTCTTGCAAGTTGGAGCAATTTGTGAGAGAAGTTAGAAAAGCCAACGTGTTACTGCTATCACTAACAAGTTGATTGATACGTAGGGAAAGCCTGATAAGGAGGTTCAACTTACCCAGCTCCATTGGCACCATTCCACTGAGCTGGTTTTTAGCTAAATTAAGTTCTGTGAGTTTGGAACAATTTCCAAGGGAGTTTGGTATATGTCCACGAATCTGATTTCCCCATAAACTGAGGTACCGCAAATTGGAGAGCTTGGTACCAAAGTCCCGCGGAATATGTCCACTAAGCTGGTTGCCAGATAAATCTAAGCCATTCAATTTCGAGAAATTTCCTAAAGAGCTGGGAATGGTGCCTGATAAGTTATTTTCCCCAAGGTGAAGAATCTGCAGGTGAGCGAGCATGCCCAATTCAAGGGGAATGGGACCTGACAACGGATTCCTAGCAAGGAATAGCCTCTGTAGTTGAGGCAGGGCTCCCAATTTGGAAGGAATTGTGCCCGAGAGATCATTTTGTGCCAAATTTAATTCAACTAAAGTGGACAGATTTCCTAAAGAGCTGGGAATGGTGCCTGATAAGTTATTTTCCCAAAGGTGAAGAATCTGCAGGTGAGCGAGCATGCCCAATTCAAGGGGAATGGGACCTGACAACGGATTCCTAGCAAGGGATAGCCTCTGTAGTTGAGGCAGGGCTCCCAATTTGGAAGGAATTGTGCCCGAGAGATCATTTTGTGCCAAATTTAATTCAACTAAAGTGGACAGATTTCCTAAAGAGCTGGGAATGGTGCCTGATAAGTTATTTTCCCAAAGGTGAAGAATCTGCAGGTGAGCGAGCATGCCCAATTCAGGGGGAATGGGACCTGACAACAGATTCCTAGCAAGGGATAGCCTCTGTAGTTGAGGCAGGGCTCCCAATTCGGAAGGAATTGTGCCCGAGAGATCATTTTCTCCCAAATACAATTCAACTAAAGTGGACAGATTTTTGAAAGAAGGGAGAATGACACCTGTGAGATTGTTTGCTCCCAAATTAAGGGACTTCAAACTTGAAAGGAGAATCAGCCCAGCCGGAATGGTGCCATGTAGTTGGTTGTTGTACAGCCAGAGTACCCGCAGATGTGTAAGTTGCCCAAGTTGAGGCGGAATGGTACCGGTGAGGGCATTGTAGGAGAGATCGAGGGAGTGAAGAGAGGAGAGATTCCCCAGCAGAGGAGAGATGGTGCCATCTAAATTCATAAATGATAAGTTGAGGGCGAGGACGGAGTGAAAGGAGGGATCGCAGGTGACGGCAGACCAATTGCAGAGCGGGTGAAGGGGAGTCCAATCTGGGAGTGAAGAGGAGTTGGTGGAAACAGCCGCTTTGAATTGCAAGAGCAATTGCTGCTGTTGAGAGATATTCAGAGAGTGAGGAAGAGCGGAGATGGAAAAGATGCAGAGCATGATGAAAGGGTACAACAACAACAACAGAGGAGCCATGATAGACATACTAAGGCAGGGCAGTGGGAATCAATAGGATAGAAGAGTATAAATAAGTTAAGGCTTTGCGTTTTAATCCTTTGAAATTGGATTTGTAGAGGAGCGGACGTCCTCCAAACCTATGGTTATGTCAAAATGTGGCCTGTCACATATTATTAGTGCAGCATTTAATATTATGTAAGAAAATATAATTTTGTATGTTGGTCAGAGCAGAATTTGAGAGTGTAGAAAGTCAAACAATTAAGTTTTTGGATTACTTACATTAATAAGAAAAAACTTATTCATAAAGTATGCTTAAAATAATAAGTTAAATTGAGCGTTCACAGGGTAAACAAATGTTCAATATTTACCGGCCACTTTTATAAAAAGTCTATTTAACAGCCAAGATATTTCGAGTCCATAGAATCTTGACCCAAACATTAGTCTACTCTGCTCACGATATTGAATGCTCTCACACGCTAAAGAAATGTGTAGAAAATTAGCAGGCGTACATGCATGAAAATGACCAAACAATTACTCCATGAAAATCAGACAAGTTGGGTCAAAATATGTATCGAAAGGGCTGTGACAAGACAGTTATTTTGAATTTAATAATTAAATTAAAAATTAGAATATTACTGTATTTTGAATTTTAATATAATTTTTAAATTTAATTTAAATGTCTTATTACAGATCTTTTGATGTCTATACAGACAATTGCAGTCAATAACTACTACTGGCAACAAAAAAAAATCAAGTAAATGATAGGAATGACAATGCAAATAGATTAAAGTCGTACAATAAAAAATCAAGAAAATGATAGGAATGAATGCAAATGAATTAAAGTCATGCACCATGCACATGCAAGACCATATAGAAATGTTTACCAATTTCACTTTTTAAATTTTAACTAGCAATAACATCTTAGTGTGCAATGGGTACATTTAAGATGTGTAAAATGTTAATAGAAAATAATTAAGATAAAAAATTATAGTTTGGATCTAGAAAATTACAATAAGAAAGTATACACCTTTAGCATGAAGAAATTACTATAAGAAGTTAGAGTTGCACCAATTTTAAATTTGAAAGTATTAATTATTATTATCATGTAGTTAAAGTATACAGTAGTGGACTTGTTTATTTCTAAGTATTAGCAAGTGTCATTGGAACAATCCATTTTTAAATCCATTCATGCAAAATTTTGTGCTTCTATCTATTTAAAATATAAAAATATTTTTAATTGCATATGACTTGTCTAAATATAAAATGAAGGACTAATTTGTATATAGATTTTTGAAAAAAATAATATTTTGTTATATACATAAATATAAAGACCTATATAGATTTTTAGAAAAGAAACCAAAAATATAAAAAAATATTTCTTTCTTAATTTTAATTTTTTGATAGATAAACGACCTAAGCCTTGATACATCATAAAGTAAATAGATACATCTGGATAAATAGCTTTTAGTCCCAAGTTACATTTTTTCACCTTCCTTCTGGGTCGTTCTTCGACCTTCCCTTCTTCTGCCTTCGATCATGATCTGTATATAATCTGAGTGCTACATCTTGCACTTATGTTAAGGATAAAGCTCTAAATAGTCACGAAACCATGAATACACAAAAGGCATAGAGATGAAATACATAAAGAGATGAAAACGTGTTCTTAAACAAAAATAAAATATACATCTAAATCATCAAAAAATACATTTAATAGAGTCAAATAATCATTCCTCAGCTTAGAAAATATATCCTAAGAAGCGCAATCAGTTTGTTACACTAAAGGGTGCTTTCCAACTTAGTTACATAAGAATACAACAGTAATAAACCTATGTTACCTTACTGGCATAAAAGAGGCTTCCCGTCATTCTAAATGTCCATCGAGTCCAGACTAGAAGATTCTATAACCTCCAATATTCAGCTCAAACTCATTTTTCCATGGCTCCAACATCATCTTCCACAACAAATCTATCTATCCAATCATATTGTCTTAAGATGTGAGATGTAAGTAGTGGGTAATAGAAAGAGAAAGATCCCCGAGCCTTCCCCAGTATAATGAGATGTAAACTATGGTTAAAATTCTAAAAAATCTAAACCATCCCCAATTCAGATGGAGTTCCTATATTGAAATTATGACTCCTTATGTCTGACCTGATTCTATACCTATATAATTAGTTAATTCATCCGCTCTTTGATTGCCCTCCCGAAATATATGATTGATAGTGATCTTGTCAAAGGTCTGACATAGTGAGAGGGCTTTAGATAAAATTGAGTCCAGTCTCCAATTAATGTGGGATCCTTTCCTTATAGCATTTATTATAATTCTTGAATCTCCTTCAATCTCTACATTCTTGCAACCAAGAGATTTACACAATTCTAGTCCTGCAACTAAAGTCATTAATTTTGCCCAATTATTAGTTTCTATTCCTATATATCTAGCTAACTTTTCTATCTCCGTGCCTTCTAAGTTATGGATACTACAACCAATGCCAGCTATGCCCGGATTCCCTCTTGAAGCTCCGTCAAAATTGAGTTTAAACCAACCCTCCTTGGGTGGTTTCCATTGGCACTTCTCTCATTTTCTTCTGAAGTTTCCCATTGTTCCTTTAAAGGGGAGTAATTTTAGACCTATCCACTTGCCTCTCATTTTCTCATCCCAATGAGATATTATAGCCTCCTTCTTTTGTTCATTCAAAACCCTACTATTGGTAAGTTCAATGACATAATTCTTAATTTTAATTTGAATTTTTTCTACTTTCATCTTCTTATCCTGAAACATTCTTTGGTTGTGTTCCTTCCATAGTTCCCATAAGACTATGGAAGGTGTAGATATCCATAAAAATCTATAAATACTATCCTTTCAAAGGAGGGGCCAAGCATGTAGCATATCCATTATAGTTCTTGGAAATGCTGGTACCCACCCCAATTGTGAATAGAGCCATTTCTAGCAATGACTCGAATACTAACAATGCAAAAAAAGGTGGTCACTGAATTCTTCCTCATTTTCACATAAAGGACATCTACTTGGGCCTTGGAATCCCATTTTCTTAAATCTTTCTGAGGTAAGGACCTTCCTATTTAAAAATAACCAAGTGAAAAATCCCACCTTATGCAAACAAGCTTTATTCCAATGTAAAGTTGAAGGGAGGGAGTCCCTTTGTGCTTATCTAGAGAGACCTAAGGAATTTATACCCCTCCTTTGAGTTGTATTCCCCACTCTTGCTTCCACCCCACATCAATTTGTTCTTTCTAAAATTAAAAGTCACTTTCCTATTTGATAAAGTTCTTATTAGCTCTTCTGCTTCCTTAGGTGGGAGGTTCATGTCCTTAAAATCCTACCATTTCCAACCTTTTCCTCCATCTTCAAAGGTCACATAACCTATAACTATTTTTCCCCATCTACCTTCAAGTGTCAACCTTAATTGGGCTAGTTTACCATCCTTTTCCAAAGCACCATCTCCTCCCCACGAGTCTTCCCAGAAGAGAACTTCTTCCCCCATCCTCAAGTTCCATGTTATTCTATCCTGGATGGAGGCTCTACAATCTATCATGAAGTTCCAAATTCTTGACCCTCTAGGTGGATATTTATCCCTAAATATGTTGATCGGATTAGTATTTCTCAGATATTTCTTCATTAGGATCTTTTCCCACTTGAGGTGTGGATTCCCATAATTTCTCCATACTAGTTTAGCTCCTAAAGTTTTACTTTGGATTTTATTGTGCCTAATCCCTACACCTCCCTCATCTTTTGGTTTGCATACCTTGTCCCAAGCTAATAGGGATTTTTTTTCTTTTCCCCTGTTCCCTGCCAAAAGAAAGTCCTAAGGAGTCTATTTATTTCTTCCCTATTTTTTTCAGGGAGATCAATACAAGATAATTGATAAATAGGTTATGCTAAAAGGACAAAATGTATCATTATTGCTCTACTCGTAGAAGAGAGTCATTTTCCTTTCTTGGAATTCATTTTTATTTTGATCTTTTCTATTATTTGATCTCATAATTGTGTCAAATTTTCCCCTTTGTCTAAAGGGAGACCCAAATACTTACAAGGTAAACTTCCTCTATTGAAATTCATAATTTGGCAAATCTATTGCTCCAGATTAGGATGGGTATTAAAGAAGAAGATTTATGACTTCTCAGGGTTAATCCCTTGACCTGATGCACTGGTATATTGAGTTAATATTGTTTTATATTCTTTTTCCTCCTATATGGTACTTTGTTCATAAAGAATAGTGTCATCAGCAAATTATCGGTGGGCTGTCGGATCCAAGTCACTAGTGATCCTTATTCCTTTAATAGTCTTCTCATATCTGTAATACCCCAAAAATGGGCTATAAGTTCATTAATCTTCTATATCAACATATTGAATGAAATCGACATTGAAGTCCTAACCAAAGGCACATCTGAGCATCATCGAATCCTAATTGATTATCATAAATTCTGCATCAGGGAATATTCCTAGTAATATTCCTAATTTATCTAATTATTTTTAATTTAATAATTATTTGGCAATAAATCACATTTATCCTAAGTTTGATTAATTGAATATTTTTATATTTAATTAATTAGATTTAATTCTGCCACTTGATTATTAAGTTGAATTTAATTATATTTATTCCTAAGTATTATTATTCAAATTTAACAACAAATCAAAATTCCTATTATTAATTGGTTAAATTCTTATTTAATTAATTAAAGCAAGTTGTCATATTTAATGATATTATTTTTGAATAAAAGTTTGATTAAATGATTGATTAACCCATAAATCAATTATTTTATTTCAAAAATCAGTTAAGTTGAGAATAAACCTCTTTATTTATTTATTAATTCATAATTATCCATGTGCACAATCAAAGAGCAGTTAAACTCCAAATTAGAAAATCAATGCAAGTTATTGACTTTTTGGAACTCAACATCATTTTTGAGTTTTAAAGTTGATCTAAACTTCTAATTTGAGTTAAACTCTGATTTGCATGTTTTTGTGAATTAAATTATCTTTATTTTCAAATAACTAAAAAATCAAGCTGAGTTAATCTGAGTGATTTATGGCTTTCTTTCATGCACCTCCAAAGCCCTGGATTTCTATAAATTAAGGCTTTAGCTCTTCACAAATCATCCACAAGAATTGCATAATCACATTGAAGAATTGCTATCTAGAGAATCAAAGCTTATTACGAATCAAGGCTACTGTGAGATCAATTTGGTTTTTACATTCATTTAGATTCATTTTCATATCATTGTAAGATTAATTGCATATCAATTTCATATCAATTTCATCTTAGATTCTAGATTCATATCAAGTTTTCATCATATCATTGCATCTAAAATCCAAAAAAATAGATTAATTGCATCTAATTCCATATCCATCTTTTGCATTCAAATCCTTCATTTAGGTGTCGTCAAGGTCACTGATCTCGATAACAATCTGAGAACATCATACTCTCACCTATTAGAAGGCAGTAAATTGCCTGGTTAGTTTAGCTTTCAATTCATTGCACGATTTTGATTTTTGCTAACCTCTAATGTTTTACTAAAGTGTTGTGTCCACAGAATAGGTACAAAATTCACACACATTTCTGGCACCCACCGTGGGGCCTTGAGCCTCATTCTCTTAATTTTTATCTAATTTTATATATTTTCGGCGTCACTTTTTCATCACTTTTGTGCAAACAAGAAAAATGCCGCCTTCAAAAAATCTGACGCCACTTACGGGAAATTTGGCGCCACTTACGAGCAATCTAATGCCGCTTACGAGAAATTTGTTCATGCCTACAAGCAATCTGTTCACACCTATGAGCAATTTGTTCATGCCTACAACTGATCTATTCATGCCTATGAGCAATTTGTTCACGCCTACAAGCGATCTGTTCACGCTTACGAGAAATTTGTTCACACCTGCAAGCATTCTGCTCATGCCTACAAGCATTATGCTTATGCCTATGCCAGTTCCAGTCACATCTATGCCAGTTTAAGTCACACCTATGCCAGTTTCAGTCACGCTTGTGCCAGTTTCAGTCACACATATGCCAGCTTCAGTCATGCCTATGGTAGTTTCAGTCACGCCTATGCTGGTTTTAGTCATGCCTATGCCAATTTCAATCACGCCTATGCCTATGCCTATGCAATCTCAGCGCCATAAAGGGGAGGGGTCTAGAGGAGAGAAGCCTTAATTGTTCCACCAGGCAACCCTTTTGTGCTTTTTAGAACTCACTTGTTTTCTAAGTTGTGGACTTGTTTTTAGCTTGTGTGAGGGGTTAATTGTTCCACCTTGTGGACTCATCTCATATTCGCTTTAAGCGTTAAGTGTTCCTCTTTCTTCTTTTGGGTACTTTCGGTAGATTTACTTTCAGAAATATATCTGTGAAAACATTGTAATTAGGCTGTATGAACACTATTTGTGGTTCTTGAGAGATTGGATTCCCAGTGAAATCCTTCTTGCCAATGGAATCCTTGTAGGTAGGGAGGATACTTAGTCCATCTCACATTCTTCTGGGTCCGTGCATCTTCCCTTATTGATTGATACATTCTCTCTCCGGAGGGGTTGATAGATCACGTGGGGTTGATATCATAGACCTTGGTGACATAATCTTCGTCTTAGCATGTCAAATTTATTTGCCTACTTTGTCTAGGTTAAAAGTGAAAAGGTGTCAAACCCTTGGATCTAGAGCCAAGTCCCCTTGTGGTATACTATTGTGAGTCACCTTTAGAGAGGGTTAACCATAGCAGACACTCCCTTCACAGGGCAAACTACGTTGATGGAACCTTAAGCGGTAATAGCCATTTTTGCCATGGTAGTGATAGCTGCTATATAAATGTCCTTGTGGAAGAAATCTTCACAGGTGTGGTTCATTGTTGGGTTGTTAGATCTCCCTGGCAGCTCTTGAAGATTAAGTTCTCAGACTATGTCAAAACCCTAGTGCATCAGGATTGGAGTTCACCCCTTTGGACATAAAAGTTGCAGAGTCAAACCATTACTAAAAACCCTAGCGAGGCCAAATTTTCATTTTCTAGGGTATATGTGCATTATTGCAAAACAATTTTGGAACATACATAATTAGCGCTTCGAAGGATCAGAATGAATAAAATCACTTGATTGTTCATGTGCAAGGTTGCTTTTGCCCTTGTTCATTGTTTTCAGACATGCTTGAAATCACTTGCTTTCTATTTTGCATGCTTGTTTATCTATCTGGTTATTGAAAATAGACAAATCTGTTACAATCCTCAAATCTGGACATTAAAATTTGCAAATAATTCGAATCTGAAAACTCAAAATTTGCAAAATCTAAAGTAAAATTCTAATCTGGAGTCAAAAGTCATCTCACGAGGTCAGAAAGTCATACGAGTTTCCATCAAGTTTCATTTCATTACTGCCCATCTATCGTATGATAGAGAACCCAGTGTCATATGAGTATTTTTGCCAGTCAAATTCAAAAAGTCAAATCCTGCTAGCAACTATCGTACGAGCTTTTCAACTATCGTTTCATAGCATACCACTATCGTACGAGTTTTGCAACTATTGTACGAGCTTTTCAACTATCATTTCATAGCATACCCACTGTTGTATGAGTCTGCAAAATGTCATTTGGGAAATTTTTGAAAGTTGTCAGAAAATTATCAAAATTGCCAAGATACTTAGCTTTTTCATCCTAATTCTAGAATCTGTCAAACAAATCACTATGTCAGGAATAGAGCAGTAGCTATTGAGAATCAGTACACATGAGGAAGAAATTTTAATTACCACTATGATGAAACAGATGCATGGTATGCAAGTTGAACTTAACAATCTTAAGAAAGAGAAGGAACCCAAGGAGTTCTCCATGGAAGCTCTATGCCCTTTTCCATTTGATAAGGACTTGTACATGTCACCATGCTCCTGGATAAAATTTGAGCAATGTGATAACCCTTATGATACCTCCTCCACAGAGAGTGACATGTCCATCTTTGAAGACTATGATGACTATGATGATAGACAATGTAATGATACCTATGACACCTCTGTTCCTAAGAATCCTCATCGTCGTGTGTTCTTGCTTACTACAAATGGGCCGTCACATTGGATAGATTATGAGGGTGATCCATATGATTCTGATTTTGAAAGAGACTTTGATGATTTCTGTGCACAATACCTAGATGATCCATCTATTTCACTTGAGGAAGAGAAAGTTTATCACGTTGATTATAAACGTGCATACTACAAGGATCTCCCCTCTAAGAAATCTCAGGCTGAAAATAAAGATTACACTCTCAAGCAAGATCATGTTAATGTTAAACCTTTTTCTTGTGATGGTTCCCTTCCATCCCCTACTTCCTCCAATATCCATACATTTCCTAAAGCTTCTGAGTCTTTCAAATCTTTCACAGAACCTTCATCCATCACAAGCCCTGATACTTTTCATATGGTTCCCTATAGTTATCATCCAGGGCTACCTCTTAAAGAAACTCAAGCTAACCTTCACCTGGCTACAAATACTTTCAATGATGTTAAACCTAAAGAGCCTTAGCCTTTATATGCTATAATGCCCACTTTAGCTAGTCCTTCACCATCTCTGTCAAAGTCTTCCATACAATCCCAACATGCTTCCTTGTCCTTAAAAGTGGCTCCATGTCAAGAGGACTCCAGAAATGATAAAGAAAAGAACATAAAGAAAGATCAAGATCAAGAACCTTCCATGTCATCCACTCCTTTTCATGATGTCTCTTATCTTTTCCATGGTTCTTTTGATCCTACACACCCTTTTTCATGCATTCCACCATGTCTTAAGTCTTCTCCTAAGCAAGATCAAGCTACTACTTACACTATTGAGCTTATTGACAATCAAAATAACCTTACTACACTTGCGCTTTCTAAAGATGATACTTCCATTAAGGTTGGTAAAAATGGTGTTGTTACTTCCAATGTTAAGCCTATTGAAAATCAAGAAAAAAATTATGAGCTTGTGCTATCCAGAGAGCCTTGTCAAGATCAAAGTCTTCCATCTTCTTATTCTACCACTCCATGTTTGTTTCCACTTTCTACTCTTCCTAAGTCTTTGCAAGCTTTGAACAATCCTATCAAAGAAGGTGCTCATATTCAAGATGTCCATGATTCTATTGAAAATTATAATGCTCACTCTAAAGATGCTGATATCCTTGGTTGTCATATAGATGCTGATGAAATTATTGATTATCCTTTTGCATCTTCCACTACCATCCTTGGACCTCTTCCACCACTACTAAGGGCTTCATGTCTACCTTCCATCTTGGGTCCTTATGTCCCTTCACTTTCCCCTCCTAACTCTCCTAATTCACCATCCATCTTGGGTCCTTACATACCTCCATCTCCTATCTTTCCTCAAGATCAACATAGATGCAGACCCTTGAATCTTTTTCATCCACCCACCTATCTAAACCAGTCATATCCTCCTTCTTCCACAAGTCCCAAGTCTTTTGGAAGTAACTTGAATGTTCAATACAAGAAAATGAAGCAATACAAGAATCCATCAAAAAAAGATCACCATGTCTCCTCTCATAGACATGGAAGCATAAAGTCAAAAGAGATATCTAAGGAGAAAATTACAAGACAAGTATGGGTTCCAAAATCCATCATTGAAGATATTCTCTCTAGATCATCAAAAAGAAATAAAAAGCCTACGACTATATGGATTCTAAAGTCTCTCTTGAAAGAGTCCGGTGTTGAGAAAAAATTGAAATTGACATTCAAGCTTCCAAAGGCTTCCACTTCATCTCCCTCCAAAAATATTCTTCCATCCCATGCACCTAAACCACAACATCTACTATCCATTCGCCATATTCCTTCACGTATTCCATCATTCACATTTCCTCCATCCTCTCACCACCCTTCAAGGTGTGTGTTGATGTTGATCTTGCCTTCCTTTCCATCTACCCTTTCACAATCCTTCCATTCATTATCCTCCTACCTTCTATCCTTTTTCCTCATTTGCCTATTCCTCTTGTCTTCCAACCTCACTCGCTTTACATAAAACCTTATCCTCCATTTTCCTCTTCCATCTTCCTTTTCCTATCAGCATCTTTGAGCATATCTTTTTGAATCCTTGTCATATCATGGTTTATTATTTCAAGGAGCACTATCTAAAATCTTGCCTTCTTCCAAAAAAAAAAAAAAAATTTAGAAAAATTTGAAAAAAAAAATTGAAAAAATTGAAAACGTGCCATGGTGAAAACCTGGAAACAAGCACCTTGGTAGTAAAAGTAAAGAGAAATAAATTTATCCTATGGTGAAAACCACTCCCTTGTGGTGCCTTGGATAAGTACCATGATGAAAACCTGGCAATCAGGCATCATGCGTAGTTCTTCTACATATTTCATCCATTCCATCTTCTCTCTTTGATCTTGACAAGGTTGACCTATACATGAACATTTGGCTATCTTGTGAGCTATTTTATAGTGATCTTGCTTTCATTCCTTTCATGTTTAGCCTTCATATCTATTGCTATCCTTTTCCCCTTTTTTCTTGATCTAAAAAAAAGAAAGAAAGAGTAAAATATGGTGCTATGAAGCCTCTTGACATGTCTACTCCTTTGGACTACATCTTGTCCTTCTTTGACATTACACTTTTGTGACTTATCCTATGTTGGTCTTTCATTGCTTGTCCAAATGTGCTTTACATGACAATTTTTTCTTAGCTTGGGTACCCTTGAGGATTTTTTCCCTTCATTATTCTTCATTCTCCCTTCTTCCATCTCTTCCACTAGATTGCTAATCCCTCTTGTTCTCCACCTTGCTAGACATTGAGACTGCATGATATGATCTTGCTTGGGAGTTTGCAATGGAAAAAGATGCTATCAAGTATGCAAAGTATCAGAACAAGTATCAGAACCCGTATCAGAACTAGTATTAGAACCAGTATCAGAACCAATATCAGAACAATATCAGAACCAATATCAGAACAAGTATCAGAACCAGTATCAAAACAAATAATAGAATGCCCACTAGGGCTACACCTTTTGCTTTAGTTTATGGGTCTGAAGCGGTACTGCCTATTGAGGTTGAAATCCCATCACTAAGAATCAAAATGCATGGTCTAGTAACTGATGATGACTACAAAGTGTCTAGGTTGCAAGAACTTGAACTACTAGATGAGTGCAGACAAGTAGCGTATGATCATCTCAGAGTATATCAGAAGAGAATGTCTAGAGGTTATAACAAGAAAGTTAGACACAGAGAATTTTAGGTTGGTGATCTAGTCTTGAGAGAAAATCCTAAAAATCAATCACATCGAGAACGCAAGGGGAAGTTTGAACCCAACTGGCTAGGTCTCTTTGTAATCACGACTACTTTTGGCTCTAGTGCCTATCAACTCTCAATGACTGAAGGAGAATAGCTCCGTGAACCAATCAACATTCTCCATCTGAAGAAATTCTACACCTAAGGCATTCAGTTTATGGTAAAATGTCCTGAAAAATTCTTAAAAATAAAAAAAAGTCCTAAAAAAATGAACATCTTGGTGAAAACCTAGCAATAGGTGCCTTGATTCACAAAAAAATCAGAAAATATCAAAAATTAAAAAAAATTAAATTTTTTTTTTTTTTTAAAATGAGAAAAAAAAAATGCCTTGGTGAAAACCTGGAAACAGGCACCTCAGTAGCAAAAATAGAATCTCTGCCAAGATGGTGAAAACTAGGCAAACGGGTGCTACTTGTTTCAAAATGCTCATCTATCAGTGCAATCTTGGTCTTTCCCAGCTTTCAGTCTTGCTTTAGTTTGTACATATCTCCCGGTTTGTTTCTGCATTTTCAATTTTCAATAAGTCGGTTTGTACGCCAATTAGCTCAAGCATCTATATCCTATCAATGTTAAAACTTGGGGGCAATCAATGCCATATCTTGTGGCCTCCAATGTATCTTAGACGTATCATATCTAGTCAGAGTCCTTTGAAGCTTCATTTGAGTCAGTCAGTCAGTCTTGTCTCCAGAAAGGATTTTCAATCTACAAGAACGCAATCAAACATCAAACTAAAAACAATCTATGCTTTACATGCTTTTATCTCCTTGTATGCTTATCGTTTTGCATTGAGATTTTTGCATATTGTGTCTCTTTGAGCTCTTCGATGATGTCCTTTATAGGATTTAGAGATTGATGATTGGGGGCATAATCTTTTCTTTGTCTTCTACTTATATGCGAAAATCTAACAACTTTGGAAATTCTGGATTGAAATGGTGTGTGACTATAAGAGCCTCTATCTCAAATTAGATGGCCATGTGTACCTCAACCATTGATACCCAAAAAATTCAAGGAAGTTTGATCTAACTATTACCTTTTTTGAGTGAGTTCTTTCTCCTATTGTGAAATGCGCTCTTACCTAAGGATGTGAACAATAAAGGGTCACTACGGGTAATTCACATTGGATTTAGAATGATCTCTTGACTGCTTGATGTGTTTGTATGCAAGGTGTATTTAGGTCATCACGATGTTTATGTTTTGATGCTTATACAAATTGCTATATCAAAATGGACATGATATTCAGGTCATCCTAGCGCTTGTGCCTTGGTGCTTATATCTAATCCGACATTCTGAAAATAAAATCAATATTCATATATCCATGGTTGTTGACTAGTGGGTGTTGTATTGATTCCTGTGCATACAAATTGATATTCATATGTCTATGGTTTCATGAATAGTGGGCATTGTATTGATTTATCTAGTTACCTAAAAGTTCAATGATGATAACAAATCGACACATGATCAGTGACTAGGTCCTAGGTCTTAGGTTGCATTTCATTTTGCATGTTTCTTTTCATTTTGCATGTTTGCATGATCTCACAAATGTTTGGAAACACTTCAATGCTTAAATGATTCTTCAAATTGCATCTTCAAATTTAACAAGAGCTGAATCTCACACGAAGGTTTCTCCAACGAAACAACAAGTAGAATCCTTTTTTGGGATCAAAATCAAAATCTAAGATCATTCATATTATTAACTACTTGCATAATCGACCTTCAATCATCACATAAATCTAGAATTCAACTTAACTAATTATCTTATATCAAACTATCAAAATTTCAACTTGGTCAACCATGGTCAACTCATGGTCAAACCTAGTCAAACTTGGTCTTTTGGACCTCCAAACGATGCACAATGCATTCTCGAACGTGTTTAACCATTTTTCCAATCAATTAACATGCTTATGAACTATCAACGCTGACTTTTCTTGTCAGATTTCAATTTTAATCCTGAAGGGGGCATGGTATTGCACATCATTCAAAGTCTGTAATCAAATTTGAAATCATATCTTTCCTCAATAATCAAGACAACAACCACGTCTAGTTGCTGATTTATCAAAAGTCCTCATCGCTCGGGGCAAATCTATCATCACTTGGGGCATATCAGATTCATCGAGATCCATATCAATCTGGTATTCTCCTAATCTTGTAAATTGTATCAGTTTTTGCAACTATCAGTTCAATTGTGCTATTTCCTTGGTTCTTCAGTAACTGAAGGGTTTGGATGTGATACCTACGTGATTCTTCTAAAGACAATCGAGTCTGGAATCGGTCAGTCACTTCTTTGCAATCATAAGGTTCAGAATTAGGCATTTTGACGCTTTTATTTCATTGGTTCATCACTGTTATAGTTAACATTATCTTTGGTCATTTAGGACCTATTATCTTCATATCAAATCTTTCAATCAGCTTCTGTCTCATATCAATTATCAATTTCGAATCAGTTTCATATCTCTATCAAACACAGACTATCTTTGAACCACTGCGCTTTGCACATTATTTCAAAGAGGGGCAAAATCTAATACCCCAAAAATGGGCTATAAGTTCATTAATCTTCTATATCAACATATCGAACGAAATTGACATCGAAGTCCTAACCAAAGGCACATCTGAGCATCATCTAATCCTAATTGATTATCATAAATTCTGCATCAGGGAATATTCCTAGTAATATTCCTAATTTATCTAATTATTTTTAATTTAATAATTATTTGGTGATAAATCATATTTATCCTAAGTTTGATTAATTGATTATTTTCATATTTAATTAATTAGATTTAATTCTACCACTTGATTATTAAGTTGAATTTAATTATATTTATTCCTAAGTATTATTATTCAAATTTGACAATAAATCAAAATTCCTATTATTAATTGATTAAATTCTTATTTAATTAATTAAAGCAAGTTGTCATATTTAATAATATTATTTTAGAATAAAAGTTTGATTAAATGATTGATTAAGCCATAAATCAATTATTTTATTTAAAAAATTATTTAAGTTGAGAATAAATCACTTTATTTATTTATTAATACATAATTATCCATGTGCACAATCAAAGAGCAGTTAAACTCCAAATCAAAAAATCAATGCAAGGTATTGAATTTTTGGAACTCAACATCATTTTTGAGTTTTAAAGTTGATTTAAACTTCTAATTTGAGTTAAACTCTGATTTGCATGTTTTTGTGAATTAAATTATCTTTATTTTCAAATAAATCAAAAATAAAGCTGAGTTAATCTGAGTGATTTATGGCTTTCTTTCATGCACCTCCAAAGCCCTGGATTTCTATAAATTAAGACTTTAACTCTTCACAAATCATCCACAAGAATTGCATAATCACGCTGAAGAATTGCTATCTAGAGAATCAAAGCTTATTGCAAATCAAGGCTATTGTGAGATCAATTTGGTTTTTACATTCATTTAGATTCATTTTCATATCATTGTAAGATTAATTGCATATCAATTTCATATCAATTTCATCTTAGATTCTAGATTCATATCAAGTTTTCATGATATCATTGCATCTAAAATCCAAAAAGATAGATCAATTGCATCTAATTCCATATCCATCTTTTGCATTCAAATCCTTCATTTAGGTGTCGTCAAGGTCGCTGATCTCGATAACAATCTGAGAACATCATACTCGCACCTATTAGAAGGTAGTAAATCACCTGGTTAGTTTAGCTTTCAATTCATTGCATGATTTTGATTTTTGCTAACCTCTAATGTTTTACTGAAGTGTTGTGTCGACAGAACAGGTACAAAATTCACACACACAATATCTAGCATTGTTTATTGATCTTCCTAATGCTTCTGCCATAAGATGAAAAGAAAAGGGGATATCAAATTGCCCTGTCTAAGTCCCCTGCTTATTCCAAAAAATCTTTTGGGAGATCCATTTACTAGTATGTATAACTTAGGGGAGGATTTGCATTCAAAGATTATATTTACCAATTATTTTGTGAACCCAAAGGATTTGAGGCATTTCCTCAAAAATTCCCAATCCACTCTATCATATGCCTTTTTTGTAAGATTTGATGAAAAAAAAATCTATTAAGCCCAAGAAACCTACATGCAAAAACCTGTCACAAGGAAGAAATTTGTAGTAAACAATAAAGAAGGTTTTGCTCTGAGAATATAAAATTTTATTATCAGCCAAAAGAATGAATAAAATTATACAATGGATCAATCCTTGTAGAAGGAGATCATAAAACCTAATAGGAAATCCTCATAGGTGAATAGGCATTTAATAATTAGATTTAATTATTAAATGATTAATGCAAGTATGTAGAGTGATATCTTAAGAGGTAGTAAAGTTAATTTAATTAATGTAATTAAATTAATTATTTACTCTAACACCACCCCTTAAGATGAGAAGCCATGCAAATACAAACAATGCAAGAAAGAAGCAAAGGAACTACAATGTTGAATGCAAATTTGGGTCCCGATAACATGGCTTGATGAGGTACCCAATCACAACCAAATCTCTATGAAATAGAGAAACATGGAAAACCACATGGGAAAAACCCTCCTCCAAAAAGAGATAGAAATATGCAGAAAGCGGAGAAAAAATAATGGAAGGTAGGCCTCACTCAAACCCCCCAAGGACAACTTCCTTCACTCCAAGGATAGAATGTAGTTGAAGATACCACGGGCATGAAAAAGGCTTAGTTAAGATGTCAACAACCTGCTCCAAAGTGGGAACATACTCCAAGCTAAGAGAACCATCCTGAATCAGTTGCCTAATGAAATGCATATGGATCTCAATGTGCTTGGTCTGCTGATGCTCAGCTAGGTTGTAAAAAACATGAATGGCACTCTGATTGTCACATCAAAGAAGAGTGGGACTATCAGGAGGAAACCCAAACTCTATCATCAGTTGTCAAAACCATAAAACCTCCTGACTAGCTAGCACGACTACTCAATGCTCTACCTCTGTAGATGATAATGCAACAAAAGTCCTCTTCTTGCAAGACCATGTGATAGGACCAGAACCAAGATAGAAAACAAAGCCAGAAGTAGACTTTCGACCATCTGTATCACCACCCCAATTGGCCTATGTGAAACCAACAATGTGAGGAGCTCCAGATGTATAGTGAATTCCATATGAAGTAGTTCCCCGAATCTACCTCAAAATATGTTTGGCATCTTGCCAATGACTCTCATGAGGATCATGGGAGAATCGAGAGACAATGCCAACTGCAAAGAAAATGTCAGGATGAGTGTGTGTTAGGTACAACAAACTACCCACAAGATACTTATATAAGGTGGAGTCCACTGAAGGAGTAGAACAAGTGGTAGAAAAAAGAAAACCTGACTAAAAAGGTGTGGGAGCAGGCTTGCAATCAACCATGTTGAATCTCTGAAGCATGTCAAGAGCATACTTTTATTGGTGTATGGAAATCCCATCCGAAGACTGAACAACCTATAGGCCCAAAAGGTAGTGTAGAAGTCCAAGATCTCTCATCTCAAACTGATTCATCAATGCTCTTTGAATGCTCTAAATCATATAAGATGAGCTACCAGTGATGATGAGATCATCAACATACAACACAAGTATCACAGGATCAACCCCATTATGCTAAATGTACATTGTAGGATCAGAATGACAACTGGTTAAGTGTGAGGCTAGCAAGAAAGATTCCATCTTCTCATACCAAGCCCGAGGATCTTGTTTGAGACCATATAATGACCTCTGAAGTCTATACAGAAGAGAAGAGTCCTACAAAAAACTCTGAGGTTGTTCCATATAAATATCCTCATGTAGATCCCTGTGAAAGAACACACTCTTCACATCTATCTGATACACTGTCCAACCTTATTAAGTTGCAAGAGAAAGTACGAGGTGAATAGAATTCATCTTGGTGATAGGAGCGAAGGTCTTAGAGTAATCAATACCCTCCACTTGTGAAAAACCCTTCACAACAAGACATGCCTTATACTGATCAATAGAACTATTTGCAACATACTTGGTACAGTACACCCACTTGCACCAAACCAACTTTCTTCCTTTTGGAAGAGTATAAAGATCCCAAGTGTGATTCTTCATCAAAGAAGAGTACTCCTCATCCATAGCCCTATCCCACTTAGGATGTCCTGTTGCCTCTAAAAACTTCTAAGGATCATCTAAAATAGAATGACCCAAAATACTAGTACCAGATCGCTAAGCATGAGTACGATGGGTATCTAAAGGATCTCCTGCCAAAGAACCAGCATCACTGACAGTATCACGAGCCCACTTGGTCACTTAAGAAATATCTGGTGGAGGAGGGGAAGGTGGATCATCATCTAAATCATCCTCAGAGGATATAGAATCCTAAAGAGGAGAAGAGGAAGTACTAGGAAATGAGGGAGAAGATGGTGATGGAGGCTCTATCTAAGGATAGTTCTCATCAAACTGGACATCTCTCTGAAACAAGACCTCTCTAGAATCAAGATCAAACAACCTGTATGCCTTCACATCCTCATAGTAAAAAGAATATATCAGTCGCTGACTCTTCTTCTCCATAGCTTTCCTCTGAGCATCTGGAATAAATGCCCAAGTCTCACTACTAAACACTCAAAATGTAGAAACATTAGGCTTGACATGGGACCAAGCCTCCTCAAGAATCAAATGTTGTAGTGCCTTATGAGGCATCTAATTTTGAATGTAGTTGGCACAATTCACTGCCTTTGCCCAAAAAGAAGGCTGCATATCTCAAGACTGTATCATACAATTGGCTATCTCCCACAATATTATGTTCTTTCTCTCAGCAACTCCATTCTGTCAAGGAGTATGGGGAAATGTCAGCTAATGCAATATACCCTGCTCAGTGCAAAAATAGTAAAAATACTTATTCACATATTCCCCCCATTGTCAATGCATATTCATTTGTAGAAAGACCAGACTACTTCTCCACAAATGTCTTAAAGACTTGAAATGAATTAAAGACATCAGACTTGTTCTTCATGAAGTACACCCATGTGCATCTAGAGAAATCATCAATAAAGGTGAGCACATAACGAGCACTAGAAAAAGGAGTGGGAAATGGCATGAGATCACTATGTATCAAATCCAATGGTGCCTTAGCATGTGACGATCTACCTCTTGGTAAAGGATCTCTATGATGTTTTCCAAGTGCACAACCTCGATCACTAACTCATGTGTACTCATCTGTTGTAGATATCTTTAGTTGATATGGCTGAAACGCTCATGCCAAATCTTGCTTACTATGTCTCCTTGAGAAACCAGGGAAACACCTGTATAATCAGAGCTCTCAAAGCCATCAAACGTGTATAAGTAAGAATTTAAATCAACACACTAGGAAGAACCAAATCAGGATCATGGAGGTCTTGAATAACTACATCATGTGGTGAGAACTCAACTATCTTACCAGAACCAGAATGGAAAATATGATAGACAAACATGAGGTTTGTAGAAATGGCAGGAACCAAAAGAACCTCCTGTAGAGAGCCACCATCCAATGAAATAGTACCAGAACCTGTAACTAAAATTTGTGTTGAGTCACCAACTACAATCTATGTACTAGCACTCTAAGAAAGAGAGGTAACCAAACTAGGTGTCTGTGTCATATGGTGCGAAGCACCTGAATCAATGATCCATGTTGTAGTGGAAGATAATGCTCATGTAGAAAGAGCATGGCCTTTCTCTGTGGGAGTAGGTGAAGGTTATGGAGAAGAAATATTGTGATTCTTCAAGGCTTCACTTGGAAATTGGATGCCCTTTCTTGCCACAAAAACTGCAAGCTTCACCTATAAAATTCTTAGTCTTGGAGGAAGAATCACTAGACTTAGAATATTTACCCTTAGGATTGGATTTCTTAGACTCTATTTTCTAAGGTGGCTTGGAGGAATGATCATTGCCAACTAAATCTATTTTGGGCTTCTGCTTCTTCTTCTGTGTCCCCTTAGAAGTTTGAGCAACCAAAGCTTGGTTCTTAGTTCCAGATAAAGAATTCAATTGTGTGATCTTGGCCTTCTCTCTAGTCAAATGATCATAAAGCACCTCAAAAATGGGCATTTGGAATCTCTAACCCAATGCATCCATGGTAGAGGGTAAAAGCACAATAAGTTGTCACCCTTTTACAAAGGAAAAGGCTAACAACACCAAAATTGAAAAACATCAAGGGCATAAAAGTCACATTTCTGTTGAGAATTTGAAGATCATGTAAACTGATGAAATGTGTAAAATAGAATGAATTTTATGCCTATAATTTTTAAAAAATTAATTTGAGTAAAAATTAATATGTTTTAAAAAATTTTTAGGTCTATTTTTCATATCCTAAAAAATACTACAAATCGGGGAGTTTACTTCCTGTCAAATCATTATAAGTAAACCATTAATTTTCCCTCCAATTTTAGAATATTTTTTAGATGACATGTATATCTAGTGTAGGAAAAAAGAGATATGTGTTTTCGATCTATAGTTTATGTGTTATAAGTATTCAAAGTTGAACTTACCTGAAATCAACAGTTTTTGTCTCCTATCACTTTTCCCCTATCAACTATACCAAAAAACAAATAAATTACATATTCTCTAAGAGGACTTTCTCCTCTAGTGTCATATATGATTTTAAAAATTTTCTAAATTGATTGAGCATTTTTCTATATTTTCTGAATCAACGTCTTCTCAAAGTTTAATATACCTACATGTAGTTTTTCACAAATTTCTTTAACATTTTTTAGTTGAAACAATATAAAATTTATATGTCCATAATTGTACTTTTGAGATCTAAAAAAGGGCACTTTTAGTTTTTTAACATTTTCTATTTTGATCAAAGAAAGGAACAACAAAAGTGCAAATTTTTGGTTTTTTTGTGTTTTTGGAGGTTTGGCTACCAACATGGCATGCCACCTAGATAGACTGGGCCAAGTCTGACTGGGCGGAGTTTGACTCGACTGGGTCGAGTACCCTTAAGGGTCTCCCCCCCGCGAGTAGCCAAATAGTGTGCAAATGAGGGGCTTGGGATTTTTTTGATATTTAAAATATCATTTAGACTTGGCGGAGTCCTACTCGGTCGAGTACCACTCAACCCAGTCTACTGGGCCACATAGACGCAATTCGGCACCGCATGGCACCTATGTGTACTCGGCCCAGTTATATGCGGCCGAGTGATTTGAGTTATCCTAAAAAGTGACACTCAATTGTGCTTTTACCCTAGAGTGTAAGGTAGAGGATAAAATTTGGAAGTTTCCTTGAAGCTTTGAAAAAATCAGGTAGATACACTCTATGTTAGTCTTAGTCTTTCCAAATCCTTGTAATAAAGATCTCTACTTCTTGAACTTCATCAAGAAGTCCTCAATGGATGGAAAATGATCTAATATAAGAGAGGTAAGCTCTACCTCAATCTGAAGTGCGCTGAACTCATTCACTATACCAAAAAAATCATTAAGCTTGGTCCACATAGCTAGAGGGGTATTGCACCCATCAAGATGAAATTGTAGACTATTTGATACATGTAAATAAATCAACCCCATTGCCTCATCCATCTTGTTCCTATGTTGCATGACCTCGAAAGGCCTCTGTAAAACTGGCTGCAATGTGTCTAAACAAGACCACAACCCTTTTTCCTAGAGAAGCCGTGTCATCGGGGATTTCCATGTGTGATAGTTATGAGGGGTCAGAAGTTCTAGACAAGAAGAGTTCTTGGAAATATTTTTAGAAGGAGTTTTGTTTTGATTTAATTTCAAGTTTACTGAATTAAATTACAAAAAAAAAGAAATAAAACACCCCCCATAATTCAATAAACCAAACCTTAGAAGTTAGAAAAGATTGCTTACAATGAGAGAAAAAAAAGCTTCAAATGAGTATCATGTGTACCTTTGAATTTTTCTAATGGAAATAACCATAGATCTGGATAGCAATCATAGGTAAAAAATCTTGCAAGTCAAAGTACAGTGCCTGTGGGGGTCTAAAGTTTTGCCTTTTCAGATTTTCCAATGCAGACGTCAGCTCATGCACGACGGTCAAAGGAATAAGGTGCAGGTCTAGTAAATGACATTGGAAAGAACACCATTGTAAATGACACTGGGAAGGAAACCCAAAAAAATACCCTTTTACAGGCATGCATGTGTAAAAAGTGCTAAAATTTTCTTTTATCTTTTTTGCATGCAAAAAAGGAACAAAAAATAACGTTCTACAAAGAATACCAGATATGAAAACTACAACCAAAACCTCTCAAATTAGCCAAAAAATCCCAAATTTCTTATGTCAAACCCTTGCTGCTCTTTTTTTCTTCAAAGATGAACAAGCTATAGCATATCCCTCTTTGATACCATGTAAGATTTGATGAAAAATAAATCTATTAAGCCCAAGAAACCTACATGCAAAAACTTGTCACAAGGAAGAAATTTATAGGAAACAAAAAAGAAGGTTTTTCTCTGACAATATGAAAGTTTATTATTAGCCAAAAGAATGCATAAAAACATACAATGGATCAATCCTTATAGAAGGAGACTGTAAAACCTAATAGGTAAATAGGCATTTAATAATTAGATTTAATTATTAAATGACTAATGCAAGTGCATAAAATGAATTCTTAAGATGTAGTAAAGTTAATTTAATCAATGTAATTAAATTAATTCTTTACTCTAACATTTTTAATATCTAGCTTAATTAACATACTAGGCTCTTTGATGTTTTGAATGGTATGAATGACCTCTTGGGCGATAATTACTCCATCGAAGATAGATCTACCCTGTACAAACCCTGTTTGTTCCTCGCTAATTAGGTTTGGGAGAAGTTTCTGGATTCTTATTGCAATAGTCTTAGTTAATAATTTATAGAGAGTATTACAAAGAGCTATGGGATGATAATAATTAAAGGTATCTGATATCTCCTTTTTTGGGATAAGGGCAATAAATGTATTATTAACCTCTTTGAGGAGTTTTCCCAAATTTTTTACTCCTTCTAAAGCCTCAGTTACCTCCATCCCTATGAAGTCCCAACATTTAAAGAAAAAACATTGCCGAAAACCCATCCAGGCCTGCAAATTTATCCAGATTCATTTTCTTAAGGGCCATACTTACTTCCTCAAAGGTAAATTTTCCCAACAGTGTTTTATTTTTTTCTTTGGATATAAGATTTGGAATGTTCTTAATGATGCTTTCTTGTGCCCCTATGTTCTGGTTACCATTATTATTGAAGATAATTTATTGAAAGTACTTTATTACCCCTTTTGCAATATCATCTAGGTCCTCTAGTTTTTTCTGATCCTTATTTTGAATGGAAGTGAATCTATTAGCTATTCTAAGTTGTTTTGTGATGTTGTGAAAGAATTTTGTGTTTTTATCCCCTGCTTCAAACTATGTTTCTCTTGATTTTTGTCTCTAAAATAGTTCCTCTTTGGTTAAGATGTCTTCATAATCCTTCGTTAGGCACTTCTCTCTTTCATATAAGGCTAAATTCATCTATTTCTGTATAAACTCCTTGTTTAGATTCTCCAATTCTACTTCCAATTCTTCCTCATTTTCAAAGATATTACCAAAGTGTTCAAAATTACACACCTTAAGCCTTTACTTAATAAATTTTAGTTTGTTAACCACTTGGTAAAGTTTTGACCCAGATAACACAATTTAATTCTTCCATTTTTCTATCATCTTCAGAAATCCCTCATCCTTAAACCACATTTGTTAAAATTTGAAAGGATAATTATCTGCATTTTTATCCTTTATTATGCATAATTCAACTGGGTAATGATAGGAACCTAAGATGGGTTTCACTTCTGATTATAGATTAAATGGTAATTCTTTCATATGCCCATTTAAAATAAATCTGTACAGTTTCTCCACAATAAAATTGAATCCTTTTCTCCTATTATTCCAAGTGTAGCTATCTCTGGAAGTGGCAACATGTATTAGTCTATTTTTATTAATCCATTCATTAAAATCTACTGCTGCTTTAGGGAGTTTCTGAGTTCCACCCTATTTTTTTGATGCCTTAGTTATAGTATTAAAATCCCCTCATATGATTAAAATCTCTCCTTTATAAACACTTAATTTTTCTATAATCTCTTTCCAAACTCTAATTTTCTCCATATTTTGAATAGGTCCATACACATTAAAAATCCTGAAGTTCAACTCTATTTGGGAGCTTCTTACTAACCCGCAAATCCAATTTCCATGATCTTCTAAAGATGTTATAGTCTAAAACCTCAGGTCCCATATGAAATCCAAACCTTCTGAGGCTCCCCTAGTTGGAGATCCCTATATCTCCCTAAATCCTAGCTTCTTTTTTAAACCTTCCAGATCATTCCTATCTAGTTTCATTTCATGTAATAAAATGAATTATTCTTTTCTTTTTGATATGCAACATTTTAAGACCCACTGCTTGTTAGGGGCTTTTAAACCCCTAACATTGCAAGTTAGGACATTTATGGTGACTTGGGAAGGATCTTCCCCTTCCCTGCATTAAAGATATTGGTTAATTTAGATTTACCATGAGCACATCCATCCCTCAGCCTCAGTTCTTGTAGGGATTTTCTTCCCCTCTTTTTATTTGTTTTTACACAATCAAGGTTATTCTTACTTGGCTGAGTCATGGCTATCCCCAGCTTTTCTCATCATCTAGTTTTGCTAGCAGTTGTTCTACTTCCTCTTTCTCCATCAAATCATCACTTTCCAAAATTTCCTTGATCAACAATTCCTTCTTTCTTAGTAGTTCTTCCTCATTGCAAATTTCATCCATAAATTCATTCACAAGTTCTTTAACTACAAACTCGCATAAATGCTAAAAAATGATCCTAGCCTCTTCCTTCACTCTAGCTTGGCTATTAGGTTCCTAATTTAAAGGGCTTGATGGACATAATGTTTCCTCTTGGATATTTATGTTATTATCCATGTGATCCTCTCCTCCATAATCCTTTTCCTCTCTCTCTTCTAACTTGTTTCAATTCTTAAGCCTCTTTCTTCCTCATTAAGTATTTTTTCTATATCTTTTTGAGGCTTATCCCTTTTGGAGTCCCCACCCCCACATTTTTGCTAAGATCTTTCTTGGAACTTTCCTCACCCATTGTTTTGTCTACAATTGTCTCTAACTCTATTTAGGCTAAAGGGGGGCATTCATGATGAATTTTGCAGCCTCCCCTCCATGATCTGCAGAGATAAAAGTTCCTACTAGAATTGAGGGGAGTGAGGGAAAAACTACTCTTATTTCCCCATCTTCCAAATCATCCCCTACAGGGTATTCCACAATTTCAAAGCCTCCCTTTTCATTATTAAGGATAATTTTTGTATCTAGAGGAGGATAAGGAAAAGAAGGGCTTCGATTCAGGATCGAAGAAACTAAGGCTGGGTCATCTATGAAAGACCTTTCTGCAAATCTTGGTTCTATCATGAGTGACCTTCCTTTAATGCAAATCTTTAAAGGATTAGGTTTATGGATGTTGGAATTCATACTGACTATCATAACCAGACTAGAGAACCTCAATTCAATTTCTACATAACCTACATATTTCCCTAACTTGTTACCTATCAGTTTAAGAGTATCTTTTGTTAGTAGTTCAATAGGAAGATTAGGCAAATTGATAGCACAATCTATTAAGAAGGATCTTGGGTTGTTTGGGTTAAAGAAATGTTTTCAGTCAAGGACTTTAAAGAATTGACTTTGAAAACTAGGGCATTTTAAAATAAAAATTCTTTTTTCAAACTCGACCTACAATAATCAATGTAAATAAAATCATTTTCCAAGATAGTTACTTCTAATTTCTTACCATAATATTCTTTCAACAATCTCACAATAGATTTTAGCCTTTGTACCTGTTCCCATCCATCTGGCATATAGTCTATACTTTTTCCATTGTAGCTAGGTATAATCCACTTCATAACCTTGAAGATCTAGAGTGAGGATTTCCTCTTTGTTTTTAGTCATTGGATTAGGAAGAACTACTTCATCTTGGCTCCCTGGGGCTCCCTTCCTAGCCGGTTTGGCTATGGGATCTATTTTGAGTTTAGGCAAGGATGATCTCATAACCAAATCTCTCAAAGGAATGAAAGAATTAGAATCAAAGCCATGTTTGGACATAGTCGATCTCAGTCTTCTTTTAGAGGGTAGTTTTAACCTATGTGATTTTTGAGGATAAGGGTGGGAAGGAATTCAAGTTTTGGGGGGATTAAACATTGCTTCCTATCATTTGGATTGTTTAGATTTTACAATAATCCAACCCTCATTATCAAATTCATTATTTGTTGGTTCAGAAAGATTCTACAAAACCAAGTCTAGAATCGAATTGTAGTAAAAGGGGAGGGCATATTTAGTGTGCCAAAAGATAAAACATTGTTTGTCAAATTTTTTCCTAGCTACCTGGTTCACATAGATTAGACAAAACACAGAGTTCGTAGGATTCATTTTCGCTAATGAATTATTTCTTTAATAATTTCAACGAATTTTTATCCTAAGAATATATGCACTTCTTTAGTTAATCAGCAACTATAAATTCACAACTTATAATTTTTGTAGATAATAATTTAAAATTATTATTAACCAAATCTAGAAATAAAAAATTATTTTCAAAAAAACATTTGTTATAGAGGAGAAGTGTTGAGATTTATGTCACCCATTTGCTGAAGCTTGAAAGAAACTGGAGCTGGGTTTCAAAGTGCATGCCAAATATTGTTGCAGATCTCAATGTTCATTCCAATTTCCTTCCAATGTTACATGGAGGAATTTATGAAAACAATTCACCACCCAATCGAGAGATTTTTTTGCTAAATCTGGGTGTGATATGTTGTTGTTAGTAGAGCGAATTCATTGCAAAATAAGGTAGAGCGAGCTCATTGCTAGACCTTGATAAGATTCACGACTGTTAATGTTAACTTACTATTCTTCCTGAAGTAATAATCATTGAATGTTGGCGGTTCAATCTTGATGTTGAATGAATGTTTTAATCTGTAGATTCAATACTTATATTTCTACAGATGAATGAGTTTTTAAATATGTTTGAAGGCTTGGATTATGATGCTGCGATGGATTGTTGTGTTTTTAAAATAATTGGTTCATAGAGATTACTGAATATTTTACTGCCTGATTATGTTGGGTTCTTCTGGATGATCGATGATATTGCTCAACATGTATATTTATTTTTGTGTTGCTAACAATGTTTGATCTAGAAATGCATTCTTTTTCGCTAATGAGATTCGTTTCTAAATTGCCCTAAATCCTGGAACTGAGGTATCTATCAAATTTGTGACTCTAAAATCTACTCAATATATTTGCAATTGATTTCTTAAAATGGTGAGGTCTTAATAATTGCCAATCTATAATTAATGTTTCTTCTTCCATTTGTCTAATTTGAATTGAAATGAACTTCTTTGCATTTGGTAATGGAATTGGTTATATCTGTTGTTTTCATATTTCTTTATTTCTCTACTTTAGCCCCTGATTGTACCATCAAGAGACTACTGATTGGTTGATTCAACTGCTAACTACATGTTTGACTTTCCTAATGATGCATTCTTCTCTAAAATCCTCTCCCGTATGTTGTAGTTGTTATGTTATTTCTTTCTTAATTTATATTTCTTTAAGTAATTAAATAAATTATGGAAGCATCAAAATATTTTTGACACGATCTTAATTTATTTTAAGTAATTAATTAAAAAAATATTTTAAAAAACATTTTTTTAAAAATCCTTGTAGAAAAAGTATGATTGAAATTATTTTGTATGTGACCATTTTGGGAAATGTGAGAGGGGACAAATATGTAAGAGATGGGTGGTGTGGATAAGAGGGATGTAAGATCATTTAAGGTTGACATGAGGTTTGAGGATTGGGAGATGTGAGGATGTGACATGAGGGTTAACTTGGGTTGGGTTATGATTTTTTAATCTTTAGATTATGATTGTACAAATTTTTAGTGGGTGATTAGGTTTTGATTAGAGGGCAAGTGAGAGAATTAAGATGAT
This sequence comes from Chamaecyparis obtusa, assembly GCA_027943335.1. Taxonomy (NCBI): domain Eukaryota; kingdom Viridiplantae; phylum Streptophyta; class Pinopsida; order Cupressales; family Cupressaceae; genus Chamaecyparis; species Chamaecyparis obtusa. The sequence continues at coordinate 67,545 of BSBK01005677.1, read as the reverse complement.
GTGATGGGAGGAGCGAGAATAAGTGGAAGAGATTAGCTAATCATGGGGCATTATCTAATTATTTAATCAAAGAAGGAATTTGGGGAATTAATTTTAATAAACTTATGTATTTATTTAAATTCTTTCACCTTTGAATTCATGTTCGCAAAGTGATATTTCCCAGTGGCTCATGATGAGAAAAGACAGTTCTCCGTATCATTCACATGTGAGAAACTTGAAATTTGGCATCAGACTAGTCGTTGAATAAGTAGGTGGGGTGATATACACAAACAATAGATGATCGGGCAAGTCTGGATAACAAGGACGTTTGTGGTGGTCTCATGCCTTTGCTATAAGGATAGAATTTTATTAAAGAAAAGCAAGGTGTTTTGTAATCTTATTCTTAATCAAGTCGTAGTTGTTTCTTTAGGAAAGGGTTCGAATTATAATTTAAATTCAATTATGGGAATTCATGCAAGAAGAATGACTACCATTGAAGTCATCTGAAGCATTGATCATTACATTCATTTATTATGGCCACTTTACATGTCAAGTTTATACATTTTACATGGTTCATCCTTGAAGAATAAGCCAACACATCATATTGTAGACCGGGAAATAGCAATGGCACTGACTACCTAGCCGACAGAATCCCCTTGTCATTCTTATTTGTATGCCATACCGCATATGCATCCTTTCACAATCCAATTAAAATCATATTGTAAGCCTTGTCCAATTGGTCCCTGTTGACGTATGTCTAGAGATGTACAATTATAAAATCATTTCTGCATATAGAAATAGATGAGATAAATTTTAAATAAATTAAACTATAAGATTATATTACTCCTTTCATCGATGTATGAGAAAGTAACTTTAAAATAGTTTTGAATAAATATTAATTCTTTCAAGTTTAATGGTGGACTCATTATGGTGTACAGTTGGGATTATTTAAATCATGTAAAAATTAGTGTATATTGATTTTTATTTTATTTTTAAATTTGATAGTGTAAAGTTTCATTATTGTTTTTTACCAGAAAATATTATGATATTTCATTCGAATAGAAAAGAAAAAGAAGATAATAATTAGAAAAGTTAAATAACTATTTTTGAATTTATGTATTAATTTAGTTGTTAAAGAATGAATAATAATTTAATATCTAATTTATATTAAAAAGTAATAAATATTTATAAATCAAAATTAATATTTATTATTAATAGCTAAATTTATCTCTTACTTCTGTTTATATTGTTTAATCTAACTATTTATATGCAAATCTTTTCTTTCTAAACTATAATATGTAAATTATTTTTAAAAAAAGAGGATAAGTATCATAAATTATAATTTTATAATAGCTAAAAAATAGAAAGTAATAAACATAAGTCATATAACTTTGAGGAGGTTATGACGATCCTCACATTATTGGAACTTTGCCTGTTAAAGATAAATTGTTATTAGAAATTTCTAATAGTTGTCAAATAATAATTAAAAAATAGTGTACATCTAATCTTTATAAATAAGAAAAGTTCATTAAAACAGTTCTAAGATTAAGAAGTATGCATTGGAAAAGGGTGGAAAACAATATGTTGAGACATGATAGGTCTTGAAACTTATTTACATTTAAATGAAGTTGATATAAGTCCAAATTGATATAACTCCAAATTGATACAACTCCAAGTATAACTCCAAATTGATCACGATCACTAATTTTAGGAAAAAGAAGCCATACAAATATACATGGGGAAGCAACAAATAATCTTAGAATTATTTTTAGTGAAGATTCTATAATGGACCTAATTTTTTGGATATTCATGGATGTTGGTGTGTATCTTACCACATAAATCTTCTTGTTTTGTGAATGTTCTAAATAACCAATTAAATTGGTTTTATTTGAGTGCTCATTCCTTCTGTTGTATACAAATTTATTTTAAGTTGCAAGTTGGAATTTGAATTAGTTGATTTAAATAATTTGAAATAAATAAAAGATTTAGATAAAATAATAAATATATTTAGTTAGAAAATATAAGAAATGTTGATAGTTTTAGTTAGAATATATTTAGTCTAAATTATTAAAATTAATTATAAAAAAGGATAAATAATTAAATTAATTAAATGACATATAGTGTGAGAATAATAAATCTAGTTTTTTATGGAATAGAAAGACAAAAAATTTGAGTTATAGATTTTTAAAAAATTGTTGAGGAGAGGAGAAATGGCCTCTACTTTGTGAGTGAGAATACAAATGAAATATTTGAAAAAAATTGAAGGCTTATTAAAATTTTATTACTTTCAAGAATATCAAAAGAAAAAAATTTCAATTATAAACATTTGGAAAAATTTCAATTATAAAACAAAAGTTAAATTTGAATTTTTTAAATAGACCTAAAATAATTCACATACCCAATCTTTAAAAAAATTGAATTACACTAATATATCTTTAGCTTTCAAAATAATGAATTTTGAATTTTCTTGAATTGAAAGAAAAATCAATTACAAAATTGTTGGAAATAAACTGCACAAATTATGTATGCCCATATTTATGCTTTAATTTATTCAGATATTATTTTATATGTTATCATCCAATTTATTGAATAAATACTCATTTACATATGCACTTTAAATCCAATTTCTAATAATATTACATGTATATTAACTGCATGTCATGTCATGGGAACAACTGACAAACAAATGACAAGTTGGGCAAGGTGCACAATGGTGACTCTACGTGACAATACAAATTTAATTCAATTGTGACAAGATGCAGTATGTATGTCTATGTGGTATGTCATAGATATAAGAATGGTAAGGGGATTCTGTCGGCTAGGTAGTTGGTGCCAATAGCAAGTAGATTTCAGGGTTGTCAAACTGGAAGGTTTAGTGGGTTCGATTCTTTGCTGACCTCAACTGTACAAACTATAATTAAAAGATTTTGTTTTGTTTGGAGTAATTTCCATGGAGCTCATAGTTTAGAGACCTTTAAGCCATGTTTTGCTGCATTTCTCACATTTCCATTTCTTTTCTCCATGTTTTCTAGAGAAGTGTTTCTTGGTACCATTGAGATTGCCTAGAGCTCTGGGGGGATTGTGATGAACACGGCTGGATTCAAGGCATATGAACACTCATTTTCTTCTCTCCTTGTCTCTTCGTTGCCGTAGTTTCCATAGAAGATAATGGCCCCATCTGTGCATCTGCAAATTTTGATCTCGTTGAAATCTCTTGTTACACACCTAGCATACAAATTGATTTGTAGCCATTAGAATATTGGGAGATAGAGCTATTACTTCTACATATGGGTCTATATGAACTCAATCAAATCATTACTATTTTAATTCACCACCAAATAGAATTTTTTACTTTAACAAAAAAATTGGCATATTTTCCTCAATGTGATCCAATCTCAAACAAAGGACATACACAATTTAAATCTGTTTTACATGAGTGAGATCCTAAATGTCTAAAAAAACATACCCAGTTTAGCTCAAGAACTTACAAGCATTGATATATTTTCCAATTACTAAATATATCAAACAAAAAACATACACAATTTAAGCCACATGTTTACACGTATGTACTTGATGACTGTAAAATTCACACCAACTAAAAATTGACCTAGTCAGAACTTTTTTTAATGTAGATCTAGAAATAATTTACAGGCCTAGTTGATTTGAGTTAGTGCTTACCTGGATTACCTAGTAAATTCCTCTTTCTCTTGGTTGGAGATGTGTAGTTCTTAGAAAATTTCAGTGGGCAGGGAATTTTATTTTTTTTATAAAAAATGAGTCCACATATTTTATACTAATATTGGTTTTCTCTCAATTAGGAAATGATCCTAAAACTCCTATAAACAATAAATAATAAACTATTAATTTTTATTGTATCTTCTCAAACACATTACTTCCTCTTCAGTAGTTAACCTATCCATTTATTATTATAATGAAGGTGTATAGACAATTATTTTTCTTTCATTTTAAATTTGTTATTACTTCTAGGTATTTTTTTGAAATTTTTATTCTAATATTGATTTTATTTATCAAGAAAAAGAATATATTTTATATTAACATAGAAGTTGTGCTAATAGAAAGAAAATGAAAGTGTTGGAGAAAAATGAGAATTGAGACAAATGTATCTTCTTTGAGGAAAAAATGTCTCATATGATTGTTTGAATTATTTAATTGTGTTATTCGTATGTGTAATGGGGCTATAAAGTTGGGTAACACCCTATAATTGTATCGTGCATCATGGTAGAACATATCCCATTCAAAATCTCAGATATAGAGACAAAATAATGTAAACTAGTGAACCATGATTCATGATCTATATTTTTAAAAGGAGTTGTTGATTTTGTAATAAAATGGCCTTTTGAATAAATAAGTTAGCTAATGTGTCACTTCTAACTATGGTCTATTTTAATAATAATTACGTCGTAGGCATTTTCATTTTGAAAGGCCCAACCTACTTTATTTGATCAATGGTTGAAGAAACTATTAAAAAATGACTGTACCATCAAAATGATCCTGACCATTCATTTTTTTCAGACTTCCACTGTACATTTTGGTTTTCTGTCCCAATCATCTCCACCGTTAGAACTTTTTGTAGCATTTAATTTGCTAATTTTTTTGAGTTTCCTATTTATTCTACCTTGTCCTGATATAGATCTATTGCAGTGATTTCTTTTGTCCATTTTACACATCTCATCCCAATCAAATTTCACTAACCTTGGTTTATCTTTAGGGTTGTAGCTCCGTACCTTTTTCTGTTCTAGGAGAGAGGAGACTAGGCTTGTAGCTCTATACCTCTTTCTGTTCCATGACTTGCAAGGTGGGAAAAGGTGGAGAAGTTAAGTGGTAATGGGCCAAAGATGGCCTTGTTTTGGATATTTAGAGCAATTACACTCGTCCAATTACTATCTCCACTTCTACGTTTTGATCCATAAATTGTGTTTTCATGTCAGTCCCCTTTTGGGTTCTTTTTTTGAAAGTGGGGGCTTCACTGCTTGTGGGACACTTCCCAAATTGTTCATCCTTTTAAGTCTTCTTCTATGAAATATTAGGAACTGTGATAAGTTTTTTTTGATCAAATTTATTATGTTATCGGCTGAGTACGTGCATCTTGGGAACCTTAGAAATGTTGAAATAAGATGAGGCATTTAAAATTGTATCCCCAACCATCATATATAGATAAAGGATTTATTAACCTTCCTTGAAACTTCCCTTATGTGTCAACTTAAGCTAATAAAGTAATATCAGTAGTTCATATGCCATATCCATTTCTTATCTTAGATAATGGGTTTATGAAATTCTTGTTTATAGATAGAAAGAGATATATAGAAGGAGAGATGACAAATAATGGGATAGATATGGAGAGAGAAATATAGAGGGAGATGGGAAGGGAGAGGGAGAGAGGAGAGAGGAGAGCTAATGAGATAGATATGGAGAGAGGGGGGGAGAGGGGAGATACCGAGTGATTGGGATAGAAAGAGGGAGAGGTGTAGAGAGAAGAGGACAAGAGAGAGGTTTAGAAATGGAGATTGAGAAGAAGAGGGATATGGAGAGGAGAGGGAGAGATAGAGGGAGAGAGTGGGGATGGAAGATACATATATATATAAAGTAGAGATAATGATACAGGGTTAGATTTAAATATAAATATAGAGGTAGCAAGTGATATATATAGAGAGAGAGGTGGAGAGGGGAAGATGTATAGGGATGGAGAGATGAAAAGATAGAAATAGAGATAGAGATGTGATGACATATATGGAAATGTAGAGATTTAAAGATATAGAAAGGGAGTGATGGATAGAGATAGATGATTATATAGATGGAGATGTGTCTAGAAATGGAGGGGGGAGAGGAAGATAGAGATATAGATTAATATAGAGTGAGAGAATGGGAGAAAAATAGAGTGAGGATAGAGATAGATTGAGAGATGAAGTTAGAAAGAGATCTAGGGAGATAGAAATAGATACATAGAGAGGAAGAAATAGAAGTAGATATAGATGGTGAAATAGATTCATAGAGAGATAAGGAGGTACATAGAGAAGATGAGAGGTATAGACATACAAAGGAACAAATTATTTGTGAACCTTCCATACCTCTACGGCATACCCATTGCACACTAAGGTGTGATTGCTAGTTTACTATTACTAAGTGGTTGTTATTTGTTTTGAAAAGTGAGACAAGTTTTTTTTTTGTTGTTTCGTTGGTCAATGAGTTATATCTATGATTGAAAGGTATATTGGATGGTAATTTTGGATTCTTTCAAGTTCAATGTATTATGATTTTAGTGGTAGAGTAATATTATAAATGTCACAGTTAATTTTGATTTTAAGTTTAATTTTTATTAGGTATATTTTTAACATAAATTAAATTGAGTTTGTTTATTAAAATAAATGTTGATTAAATATTGATGAGTAAATGATTTGTTGATAAAGAGTCTTTGTAGATTGCATGATTGATTGATTTTGATCTAAATAGTCAAATCCCTTATAGGGAGTTGAGTGTGTAAAAATGAGAGTTATAAAATTTCAACTTTTCATTTACATAATGTATTGTGTCAATTCATATGTTCACTAGAAATGCTTAAACCAAAAAATCCTATAGTAACCACTGTATATGTACCAAAATATGCAAAATTCTTGTAAAGATATATATATAGAGTAGATAGAAGAGATAGAGTAATGGCCATGAAATGTTATAACTCAAATACAATGAATATAGATCAAGAATGTACAATAATATATGTTTGCAAAGACCTAAAACCACAATTATAAAGTCACAAAATCTTGGCAACATAGCACAAAACATGTCACAATAGATTTCCAAGAAGATAAAAATGGTATAACAACGATTTTCTTATCTATCAAGAATAGCCACAACTACAGGCTACTTCAACACGTAATAAGTACCAAGATAATAGAAAAAGGAATGGGCATGAAGAGTTTTCATTGATGTGTCTCTAACAACACAAACACATCATAAGTAATCAAAACTTGTAACTAAAATATTCCTTTGCAACATTTCTTTGAAAGGATTACTAAACAATCTTAACCAAAAATTAGGGATAAAACATTAGCATGAAATCTCCCCCTGAAGTGTTACACTAACTTGTTTTAGGAAAGAGAACTAAGAGAAAGGACACCAAGCCTTTCCGTTAGGGTTGTTAGGAATGAATGATGAATATATATTGTGAGGGAGTATTCATAGGCATTCTATAGCAATTATTGTTGCATTCATGACTGAGATTGTCATTGATGTTAGCATAGTGATCTACTGAAGTTTAGCAGAGAAGCAAACAGTGTTTGAGTTAGCGCATGTGGGATATTGAGGATCAAGCTATGCGGAGTTGACGACTTACTATATGATGTTGTATAAAATCATGTTTAAGAGTGTGTACGTAAATTCATTTATTCATGAAAGTTATGTGTAATTTAGTTGAAGCAGTATTTAGACAGTCTTCATGAGTAGTGGTTTTTGGAAATTAGTTGATATCTCCTAATCGGGATTGAATCTGAGTATGCAAAGTTGAAAAAATGTTTAAGACATGATAATTGTGATTTGGATGTGACAGCAAGGTCAAAGGTCACATGAGTGAAGAGTTATCTTAATTGGAAGCTGACAGTTTTATGTAATTATGGAATTTTTATGTAACGTGTGGAAGATTTTATTTTGTAATTTGTATGCTGACTCATTTCTAATTATTTGAGCATGGTATAAAGGAAGGAATTTTTTCCTTATTTTAATATGAATGAGTATGTAATTGAAATTGTGAAAGTGAATTGCAGAATTGTGCAATACTCGTTGGAAGAGGATATGTGGAGTATAGAGATTTGGTATTGAGATCTGATGAAGCAGTTGGTGCAGTTTGGCATAGTTAGAGAAGTGTTAAGTTGTTGAGATTAGTAATATTTTTTTATTATTCTATTGATCTTACACTTGAAGTTGTTTGGGCAGTGGGTCGTTCTATCTTCCATAACTCCTAATAGAGTTAGAATATTTTAGCAAGGATTCAAAGTCTCCTAGTAGGGACTGATATGTACTGAATGTATTTCATAAGACTCCTAACAGAGTCCATCCTCTCACAAGGAACTTTCATAGTAGTGCATATTTTGTGGGCATCATTCCCACCAGGGTTTACTCTTTGATCAAGAGGTTCCCTAGTCAATATATCTTGTGTTATTCTGTTGTTGTGTATGTATATCTTTCTATGGTTGTTGACCACATTTCTTACATGGTTAAAATCTATTGAATTTGATAAAAGTTGTATTTATCTAATAACTAATTCACCGCCCCCCCTCTTAGTTATCTTGGTGGACTTTACTTTCTAACAAGGGTCGCAAAATCTTGTTTGGGCAATGACTTACTAAAAATGTCGGTCACTTTGTTAGTAGAAGCCACATAATCTATAATCACTTCATTAGCAATAGCTTTTTCTCAAAGAAAATGATATATAATGTCTATGTGTTTAGTATGAGTGCATGATAGGATTCTTTAAAATGTTTATAGTACTAGTATTGTCACATAGAATATGCCTGGGTTAAGAAACATTAATTTGAAAATATTTCAAAGTATTAAGCATTTAAAGTACACATGTGCATCAAGTAATACTTGCAATATATTCAACCTCAGTAGTGAATAGGGACACAAAATCTTACTTTTTACTATGCCAAGCCACCAAACTACATCCTAGGAAGAATGCACCACTAAAATTTCTTTTCCTATCATCTATATTGTCTCCCCAATCCACATCAGTATAGGCAATCAAATTAAGATCATTGTGTCTAGGATACCACAAGCCAAAATCAATTGTACCAAAAATATATTTCAAGATTCTTTGGGATTTTTTTGGTGAAGGTTGAAACCTTTAGACTAAACACATAGATTTTATTATATCAGGTCTTATTTTTATCAAGTACAATAGATTGCCAATCATGAACCTATATATTGTATGGTCAACATCAAGCTAATCAACTTTTTTCTTAAGTTTTTAATTTGTCTCCATACACTAGTAAATTTTAGCCTATTTTTCGACGAGGATTAGTTAATTATTAGACGCCCATTGGTCGGCTAATCAACTATAACAGTCGTCAGAGTTTTTTAGTTGATATTACAACACATCAATTATCTGTCAAAATTGTGACATCAAAAGTGGTTGAATTATTGACAGAGATGAGTTATAATGTTGGTCGAAAGTGTGATGTACAATCATCATAATAAACATCGATTTTACCTCTTTCTTGTCGATCTGCCTATTCTTTGTTGGTTGAAAAAGAAACGGACAATTTAATTTTGTAAAAAAATAAATATATTGATTATCAAATTAAGCACAACAATATTATGTCATTGTTGTTTACTATTTGGGAAAGGCTTTCTCGGACTGCTACTCTCCACCACCCGATATTTCCACCTTAGCATTCCCATTTCTTAGGGATACTTCTCACCACACATGACAAGGTAGAGCTCTTTTATAGACATAGGTTACTGAATCATTATCTCTGCACTGGTACTCAATCTAGAAACCCTTGTATGTATATAGCCACTGTAGAAAATCTCCACATCTAGAAAATCTCCACAAAATCCCCTTCTAGCCTCCACTGCATATACGTCTTTGAAGAATCTAAAAACTTTGGCCCATCATTGATTCTCATCAATGTACCAATTTGGATAGTAAGTCTAATTTAATTTGTCCATGGACTAAGACCTTAAATTATTAAGCTTCTCTTTGTTTTGAGAAGAGTATAACATTCTCTACTTAACAGGGCCAACCACGTAAAGGTGGAAGCTCATCTGGCCCCTCCTTGGAGCCTCTTATGACCCTTTGCAAAATTTTAAGACCTCTAAGATGTATTCTTAGGGATCGTAAATGGTCGTAAAGGGTCATAAGGGGTTCTGGGACACAACAGATGAGAAACATAATTGTAGGCATTGTGGTCACAATTTTTTGGAGAAACATAATTGTAGGCATCATGGTCACAATTTTTTGGAGACAACGTAAGTGAGTTGTATACCTAGATGATCGAGAGCAACTCTTGCACCTTGGATTCCAAGTTGACTACATCTGTTACTCATGAATACAAGGTCCTCCAACATATGTATTCAATTTGGAATCGGGCATGCAGAAATCGCTCTCCATCACTTGGGTACACAACTCAATTACATTGTCTCCAAAATATTGTGACTATCATGCCTACAATTATGTTTCTCAGCTATTGTGAAATCTACATTTATGTTTCTCGGTTGTCATGTTTATGTGCATGTTGTTTATGTGTTTTGGATAGTAAGTCTAATTTAATTTGTCTATGGACTAAGACCTTAAATCATGTAATGAGGAGGCTTAGAACACTAGTATATGCAAATTTCATTATTTAATAATAAAAATCTATTAACATGTTTATACCTTCTCTCATTTGCTGGTGTAATTCCTCTTTGAGTATCCCCTTTCTCCTTTGCATCCAAAATGAACCCATTCCAATCCCTCGCTAGAATAAAGGGAGGACACTCAAACTTCAGTGAGAATTCATACTGCACATCATTCATAGATTACGTTCAATGCATTATTTACGTTCATAGATTAGTGTTGTGTACAAATCTATGGATGGTGCATGGTACGAAGGCTCGCTCAATCTTGAAAATGATAGTCAATCAATAGTCAAGGTCAAGGAACAAATGGAATAAACAAAAAAACACTATACGTTAAATCATGTGATTGATAGAAAATTGGGGCTCACCTGAGCCATAAATATGAAGAATTATTTTAAAAAAAGATGTAAACCATATATATGTGAACTTGAGGAAAAGAGAAGTTACATCATATCCATATTAAAATATTAGTTACAATATGAAAATACTAAACTAACTAATTCATGAGTTCATCTCTACATATGGTCGCAACAAAGATATGCGATTACAATATAGAGAAGGCACCGTAAAAATATAATTTTTGAATTTGCCCTAGCTTGACGCGTTTTGCACTCAAATTCTTCATTGTGGATAAGTGGAGATGGGAAAATAGATAAAAATGAGTTGTCATCGACCCAACTAAAGTATCTGCAGCCATTATTTCCCTATGATGCCCAGTCTACATTAGTTCTTATATTATAATGAATAGTATTTACATTAGAAACATTAAATATATACACATTAGCAACCTTTTTTCTATTTGGGTAGTACCAAAATGGTCATCTAGGGTTGTTCAGTGTCCATGAAGTCTTCAACACACAATGCCCACCACCACATTGACAGTTTGGCACATTGACAAGAGTCATCGAGCCTATATCAATACAACATCGCACCATCATTACTACATTTATTATTTTTATATGATTATTTTTATATGAAATACACCAAGGAGTACCATTAGAAATATTAACCATTTACAATAATGAAAAGTAAACCTAAATCAAATAGCTCATTTTTTTATCAGCATGTGTAGTCTCTGTGTATATGAAAAATGAAATAAATATGATGCTGAAATAAAATAGTGAACAAAATAGTATTCCATATATAGAGTGATTGAAATATACCATTAAAAGAAGGTGAAAAAATCCTATCATGAAGCACATACATAGGAAATAAAAGAGGGACAAAAGACAAGAAATAAGAAAAATCATTACGACTATAGAAAAATCATTTATACTATAATAAAAAAAGAAACACTCTTTGTCAACAATTTTCAATATCATTAGGACTATAGAAAAATAATTAAGACTATACAAAATCAAATTTTAGAAATGGATGGTTCTGATGCTTTTCCATTACAACAATTGAGCATTCATCATTTGGTATTGTGTATTACATTTAAGTATGTCAACAGTGTTCAAAATCTTGTCACCAAGCACAGACAAGAAAAAAGAAAAATCATTAGGGCTATAGAAAAATCAAGTTCTAGAAATGGATGGTTTTGATATTGCTTTGCCATTACAACAATTGAGAATTCCTCATTTGGTACTTCTTGGTGTATTCCATTTAATTTTTTCAATTGTCATTTTTATGTGCATGTTCTTTATGTGTTTGGCTTCTCTCTCTCGCAAAGGATACGTTGATAGGTAATTGATTTGAAAGCATAATGATTTGAGAGTCTTTTTTTAGGATAGGTGTAATCATCCTGCCAACCTTAATTAGAAACATTTGTGATATATGTCAAGTACTTATAATCAGTATGCCCAACAAACAGAGACTTAGTAGTAAAAGCATGTCCTTTGGTTTACTAGTTTACTGATAATCAGTATGTCCTTTAGTTTACTAGTTTAATCTGGTTTAAGAATGGTTTGTTTCATGTTTGAATGTACCATTGAATGAAGCTTGGCTATATTAAGTACAATCTTAAGACTCATTGCATTGGTTGAGATTTTCCTAATTATAGGGTTTGAATTTCACAATAGAAGGAAATCAATACTAAGATGAAATTTTGGTATGTAGGATCTGCATTGCCTATATACATTTGTGACCAAAGATATGGACTGATCTACAGTGCCTCCAAAGCTTCTACTCAAAAGAATCTTCTCACCACTCATGACTCTTCAAATTCTCTTATTTCCTTCAGACCTCCAAATATGTGTACTATGAATTTCCCTCCAACAAATGGACTTGTGATGATTTTCACAATAGTACATGTGTTGGAGGAAAGCTCACAGTACTGCTTAGGCAAATCTGAATGCTAAGTAAAAAATATAATATGTATGAGAAGGATAATTCATGATGGCTAATCTAATACATATATTGTTCACAAAGACAAAGAGAAATTTCAGTTAATACCACTGACTTGTAGGGATAAAGATAAGATAATAATGTGTTTTGGTGATACTATTCCTCTTCATAAGCAAGGAAACATTGCAGGTGATATAGGCTGGTATGGGTAGCAAGCATACACACATGGATTGACTTGGACAATGTTGAATAGTCCTAGAAATGCATACTTTTGGGATTTGAACTATGTTCAAATAAGTACAGTCAAGTGTCCTATTGAAGGGCAGCTACTAAACAACCATCTTTAGGTAAAGTGATACCTATGCTAAAACTGAGAAGTTCACCTCTTACCCCTCACTTATAGTTGTTCCTTTAAGGGAAGATTGTAGGGCCCAAATGACAGCCTTCAATTATATGTACTAAGTGTTACAATGGAAATGTAGGTCTATAGGAGATTCTCAACATTGAGTGGGGGTTTAATGAGTGGCAAAAGAAGATAGAGATCTTCAAGGAAAGTGTATTAGACATGAAACAAGGACAAAGAGAAGATAGAAAACACCATAACCATCATAGTCTTCTAGAGTAAAAAACATCAATGATAAAGGGAAAATAAGAGGATAGTGTTTGCATGAAAAAAGGCCCTAAATCATCAGATTTAAATGACAGTCATGATGTTAAAGGACAACTAAGAGAAATTAATATGACAATCGAAGTGCATATGATATAGACCTTTTATCTAAAGACAAATCAAGTCTAACCAAAGAGACTAGAGGGTGATGATTTTTCATTAATGATAGAGATATAGAAATAAAGCAGTCCTTTTGGAATGATAACTATGAGGATGAATAATAGTGGGTGTAGTCATGAAAATCTGATAGTGGTGATAGAGATTACTAGAAAGGTTCAATTTTGAATCATGGTAAGGAAAGAATGATAGACACATAGACAATGAAAGGAAGATTTCTTAGACACAGTTGAGTCAAAGACTATAAAATGGTTTATATGATGATCTCAATTGAAAAGAAAAAGAAAAATGACAAAGCAATGTAAAGGGACCTATAGGATAGTCATAGAACACATGAAAACTACTACAGACAAGGTGAAAGGAACATGAATGTGACATTCCTCTCAAGGATGTATCATGAAAGACATAACCTTTTGTACTTCTTAATGTGACAGCTTCAAAAAGGATAGTTCTATTCAGTCACAAGACCAAGTGTTTCATGACAGTCTTCTATAGATAGTGTGATGTCCGCATCTTTAACCTAGTAACATAATAGCAACAAAACATATCTGGTCAAGGGGTGGTAGACCTTGAGCACCTCAAGATAGTTAGGAGATAGTGGAAAATTGTACATAGAAAGTAACAATTCAAGTAGATAGTTTTCATATTCTTTCCACAAATAGTCAATAAGCATCATATGTATCAAGGAAAATCATGAATTCTTTCAATAAGATAATTTTCGTATTTAGCATCAAGGAGCACATCAAATAAATGCAATATGAGAATGTGTTATGATCAAGGATGATAGATATCGAGTATCTCCATCAATCACTACCAAGCTCACATGTTATCAAGAATGACAATCTTTTAGACAACCACATTATCAACATGTAAATCATGATTCTACTGTCCAATCAAGTAAACCCATAATCAGTCATGTTCATAAGATGACATATTGTGTCAATTATCATCAAGATAGTATGAAAGAAGTATGTTTCTTAATGAAGCTATGGATAAAACATCATAATACATCCATCACACATGAAGAGAATTCATATTAATACTAGTGAAAGAGAGGAATGCATGCAACAATGGTTTTACAGTAAATTAGTTTCAAAGTCTATTTGATTCGGGGTCTTTGAGAGTCACCGAAGAAAATAACATCAAACTCAAGTACCCCCCTTCTAACCATTCTAGTTGCCCTAACCTAACTTGATCAACCATGTTAGAGTGTCCCTGAGACCCTTTGAAGGCATTGGAGAAGGTTAGTTGTTATTGCTTTGTGAATTCAAAATAGAGCCCTCGTCTGGTATAAAATCAAATAATCTCCATGAGATATAATATAGGGCTGATTGGAATGGTTCAAACCATTCTAGTCGGCCCTAACCTAACTTGATCAACTAGGTTAGAGTGTCCCTGAGACCATTTGAAGGCACTGGAGAAGGTTAGTTGTTATTTCTCTATGGATTCAAAATAGAAACAAAGGGAAATAGTAAATCTATGCTAAGAAATTAATAACATAGTCGATATTATGTCAGGTTGATCAATACTTTTTTATTTAAGTAGTAGTTGATTTGTAAAAAAAATAAATTCATGTAAGAGGTGACAATCAAATAGTTTCTATATGAACCATGTGTAGCTTACTATAACCCTTTACCCATCTAATGATGTAATTTCCCTAATTTAGCTACTATAGAGAAGAAAAATGATGTACATAACACACAACAAACATAGAAACAATTCTAAAAAAGAATTTTTAAATGGCTTTCTTGCTCACTCTTGAAACCCTTATCGTCTCTTCTCCTTGTTTTCCATTTGTTATTGTTGGTTTGTCACTATTTGTTGGATCCTTGGTAGCTGGTTCACCTTCTTTTTTGTTGATAGTCATAGTTAGTTCATAGTCTTCTAGTGTAGATTATCTTCTATTTTTCTACTAGTGAATGGTGGTTCCCTTGTTGCTATGGAATTACCACCTTTGGGATTTGGTTCTTTCAAAATGAATTTTCTTGTTTCCTCCCCAACTTCTTTATCCTTTTCTAAGGTGGTTGGCTCTTTTGGTGGTAAAATCCCTTCTTCTTTTCCTATTCTTCCATCTCTTAGGGGTAAACCCTTGGGTTGTTCTTATTCAATCTCTACCATTATTTGTAGAGAGAATGTGTTGTATAATGAATAATATTTCTCCAAGTGTGCTCTTATTTTCAGGTTCAATATTTTATGTTCGTTTCTTCCCGATTTTCATAAATGGATTTCAAATTCTTGGAGGTCCATTGTTGAGGATGGATTGAGATTTATCCTACTACCATGGGTTTTATGTGGATTCTTTTCAAATTGAGGAAGATAGGACTAAATGTTGGAAATATTCAGGAATTAACCGAGTTACTGAGAGGGGAGGGGTGAATCAGTAACTCCAAATTTTCTTTCAATTTAACATGTAATTTACTTTTAACCTTTGCATACAGAAAGCATGAAACTTAAAAGCATTCACAATAATGACACATAGATTTGGTTACCCAGAAACCTTCCAAAAAGAAAGTAAAACTGGGGTGGGGATGAAACCCACAAAGCTTTAATACTGCAGAATAAAGTTGGCCGGTTAAGGCTTACAATTTGATCACTTCTGATGATCTGCCCTGTTAGGAGCAATAAGGATTGCTAAATCCACCCTGTTAAAGGATTTACAAACATACAATGAAGTATGCACTCGGTAAAGAGATTTTACAAAAGACTGTTAAGTCTACCCGGTTAAAGGATTTAGTACTGATTCACCTGTTAGGATGAAACAGTAGATCTCTTGCTTTGAAACTAGATTGCTGATTGAGATTCGCTGATGTACTGATCACCTTCTATGATGAATTTGTCTTTGCTGTTCCTTATACTGCTGAAGCCCTTTGTAATTCGCTTATCTCTGCCTTTCTTTTCTTTTCACATATATGCTTCTTACATTTTTTTGACATTTTTACAACATTGTTTATATACAAGTCTTAAACAATTAATTACAATTACAATTACAAAGTCAGCTTGACAAATAAACATAAGTGCTACTAAGTCGGCCCAAGTATGGTTACACGGTTCCTACAAACTAACTCGGTGACTTTCTGATACTCAGCGTCCACTGCATTACTCGGCATCGTCATGCACTCGGTAGAAGTGAAGGCACGGTTCATACTGATCACTCGGTAGGTTTTGAACTCGGTAAATACTGGTGACTTGGTAGACATGATGTTACTCAGTTTACACTGTCCTGTTTGGTTTGTACTAACTTGCTCAGTTTGCATTGACTGCTCGGTTTGCACTGTCTGCTCGGTTTGCACTATCTGCTCAGTTTGCACTGTCTGCTCGGTTTGCACTGTCTGCTCAGTTTGCACTGTCTGCTCGGTTTGCACTGTCTGCTCGGTTTGTACTGTCTGCTCAGTTTGCACTGTCTGCTTGGTTTGCACTGTCTGCTCGGTTTGCACTCAGAATGCAAATAAGTGTTGTCACTAGTGGCAATTCTGCTTAATGCTAACAATCTCCCCCTTTGGCATTAGTGACAAAAACACTTATTGGCCAAAACTTATATACATGAATCATGCTGAGTTTTATTTTGATTTTTCAAAATTTGTTTTTTTGTTTTTTTCAAAATTTGTCTTTGTTATAGAGCTTTATACATTGTCTCCCCCTTTCAATGTGCTAACTGTTTCTATACAAATCTTCTTCTATACATATATCTCCCTCTATACATATCTCCCCCTTTTTGATGATAATGCCAAATGTGTATATACAAGTTATTTACAGAGAGAATCCAAAATTTGATAGAAAATCAGAATGTACCTTCATTATTAGTGCCAGGGGTCTGTCCCAACTTTCTTGCAGAATCTTACATATTTGGATTGCAATTTGGACTTCTGCAGAGAGTTCAATCATGTGATCTGCTATAGAGAACTGATTTTCATGAATCAATGTTTTGGAATGTTCAATGTGCTTATACATTGTATTCATGATGGGAAGGATCATGTGTTGGATGTCTAGCAGTGTGGACCGGATCCTTGTGTCTTCTTTCAGTAGATCAGACTGCATATTTGATAGGTGTGAGATTTTCATGTGATGAGCAGAGCTTGAACTTGGTTGCAGCTTCTGTATGCTAATCTTCATATCCTCATCCATTTTATTCATTTTATCCTTAACATCCTTTGTGAACTCGGCAATATTGCACAATCTGGCCAAAAGAGAGGTAGCATTCCAATAGATAGATTCAATGTTTGACAAAACTAAAGACAATTCTACTTGGTTAATAGCTATGTGCTGAGCAATGTGCTCAAGCACTTTATTGTTGAATCTCTTCTCGGCTCTTTCAACTAACTTTTCTGTCCAGGATGAATCCTCATTGTATTTATTAACTGCTTCTGCTAATTGTAGCAAAACATGTTGGGAGGAGTCTACTTTAATAACTAATGCATCAGACAAAATGTCCTTAGCATCCTTGATGATTTGATATTCCTTGTCTCTCTCCTCTTTAAGCTTCTTTTGTTTTGCTTTCCTTTGGAGGATCTCACCAATATTTTGCATTTGGTCGGCTGATAGATTTGCAAAATCCAATGTTGGAATCTCTATCTCTTCATCTAGGTCTATATCCTCTACTACATTCTTACCCAAAAATTTTATACTCGGTAGAGCCTTAGGCTTATCTGTACTTAATGCCTTGGTAGTAGTGACAGTAGATAAAGTAGGGCTAGCTATAGAGACTGGTATACTTTCTACTGGAGAACTTAAAATATTTACACTTGAAGATTCAAAAACTGGAAAACTTACTGTTGGAAAACTTGATGATGCGGGAGACTGCAACTCGGTAGAAGAAATGGTAGTTGCTTCTGTTGTTGCTATAGATGATTGGACAAATGTTGAAGTTGTCACAACCATGCTTGAAGGTGTCTCCGGGTTGGATGTAGAAACTTTTACTGGAGAGGTAGGAAGGGATGCAATGACTTCTGCTGCTATCCTCACAGTATCATCTACCTCAGTGTCTACTTCTTGTTCATCACTATCATCTTCAATATCTTTTATTATTACTATTTCAATACTCGGTTGGTGAAGGTGGTATATGTTCTTCCATGTGGCATTTGCAGCCTTCACAACCGATTCAATATTGTTGATCAAAATCAAACAAGTATTGAACTTTAATGTCATCTTACTTTCATTTTCTCTTAATGCCTTCTTTACTTCATCATTTTTCAAGCTCGGCATTAACTGTCTCAGGGTTTGATCAAATATGTCTATCACAGTTTGCTTTGCATTGCTCCATCTCATTTTTATTAGATTTAATAAGACAGCTGGAACCTGTGGGGCTATTTCTTCAGGAGAGTATTTCCACTGTCCCATCTTTTCAATAACAGCATCTTCTATTTCCTTCTGTTTTGTTTCCAATCTGGTTTCATATTTAAAAGATTTTATGTTACTTACTCTAGATCCTGATCCGTCTCTAAAGAGTTTGATCTTTTCTTGAAAGTTTAGAGAGGAGGCCTTTTGAATACTATGTCTTTATCTACCTTGTCTGCCTTGTCTCTTGCATTTCTCCTTGTAAATACAGCAGTGGGAGGCTTAGGTGCCTTAGTGATGAATACCTTTCCTTTCTTCTTTGTAGGTTCTGGTTCCTCTATTTTCTCATCCTTTTCCTCTTCTTCATCTTTTTCTTCTTTGTCCTCGGTTATCATTTGCATTTTGGCTATCCTCTTCTTTCCTTTGTTTACCGCCTGTGGAAGCTTTATGCTTAGTTCAATTCTCACCTTAGCTTCATCATATGTTCCAAAATATGGGGCTTTGGGATTGACAGGATGATTAAGAAGAGCTTCAATGATATTCTTGGTTTCATCAATATTTACCTCATAAGGAAGAGGTTTTACATATACAGTCCTCAGTTTAGCTGCTTGAATATATACATTATCACAATCCACCATAAAACAAATGTCATCTTTCTAATCTTCCACCAACTTCTGTGGAATCTGGAATTTGTCATTCATTTTCTCTTTGAAAGACTCAAAATAATTATCCATGATGCTTTCAAAATTTTCACCCATTTATGAGATGTATTCATTTATTTCATAAAGTGCTGGCACATCTTTTCTCCATACAACTTTTCCTTTAGAAGGGAAGAATTTTTGAACATAGAAGAATAAATAGACCAATAAGGATCCAAACTTACATGGATTGTTTTTGGAAGTTTGAATGCTTTCCATGTTTTTGTTAAACTGCTTTAACAATAAGTCTACTAGGTCAAATGTTAAGTTATTCTTGACCACTTTGTATGCTAGGTCGATAGCTTCACAAGAGACACTATTCTGTCGACTAGAACTATAAATCTTATGGGCAATAATGTGTGTACCAAACTTCAGTTTAGCATCGGTAATGCTGCTAACTTTCATGCCTCTACCGTCCCACTCAGCTAGGGTTTTCTTCTCTAGTTCCATCCGACCTAGGGTTTTGGTAGTTTTTGCTTTGTTCAACATGGGAAGACCGGTGATTTGATGAATCATCTTCTTTGTGATCTCTATGGGTTGCTCAAGCCAAATCTTGCCATCATGTACACGACTGAGAATGTATCTAACCCATTTATCTCGAAAGTTTTGAGGTAGATGTGCAATGTGAACTAAACCTTTATCTTCCAGATGTTTGTGCTCAGGTTTCAGAATACCATCCACACACAGTTCTTCATGCACAGTATCTAATTCTAGGATCCCCATTTCATGAATTGAATAGTTGAAATGATTGTGAATATCGTTAATAAGTAGTACCTTAGGAGGAATCTGAGATTGAGCTCCGTTCGGATCTAGGGCTGCTGCAATTGCAGGCACGATCTTGAAATCTGGTGCTTTCCATTCCCCTTGGACTAACATATCAGATCCTTTCTTCGCTGAAGTACTGGATGATGCCATGGTAGCTCACAGAAAATTCCTTTCACAAAAGTATTGAATCGCTGGGTTGCTCTTGAAATTTTCTGCTCTCAAAGTGCTAAAGGTTCGCGGTGAAGAATGCGTTCGATTACTTTCTTTTTGTTTACAACTCTGTCATTAATGCTCAGTACAAATTAGGGTATGAATTCCGATAGACTGTCACCCACTAAGAATTAATTGCTCGGTAAAGACTTCGCAACTCGGTGAACTCGAGAATTCATATTGCTCTGACCTCGCTCGGTAAAGACGGGTATCGACCTTGCTCGGTAAAGACTGCTACCGACCTCCCTATGATCTTACTGCATCTTGTATGCTGATTTAGATCTTTCTTTTAATTCGGTTTTGGAACTGCTTGAGATTGGTCTATGAGAATACAGTTCCAGTGCTTTCTTGGAAATTTAGTTTGAGTCGGTAGAGCCATCCATTCCATTACTTGGACTGGATTGCTCGGTAGATTTAGGAATCCATTTTTGTCTCACCTGTTTCCTGACCTTAGTTGCTTCATTCTTCTTTCCATCTTCAACTTCACTAGCATTCATGCAGTTTCTGGCTATGTGACCGAGTTTAGTGCATTTGAAGCATCTTATGGTAGTATCTCTTTTCCTTAGATGATGTTTTATGCAATTCATGCCAATGTGTCCATATTCTCCACAGTAATGACATCTACACCAGGTGTTGTAGTCCCATCCAAACATTGCTTTCATAATTTGTTCTACTGGATTAAATGTCTTGGATCTGCACTCGGATGCCTTGTGACCTTGTTTGTTGCACTTGTGACAATTACCTCTGAATCTTGGTTTTTCCCTGCATTCATTTGCTTTGTGACTAGGTTGATTGCAGCTATAACATTTTCCATTGAATTCTTCTTTTTCATTGTTCCAACATTTATTTGAAGTATGTCCTATTTTACCACAATGATTACAAGTAGGTTTTAGATTTCTTTGAGTACCTTGCTTAGAGGATTCACCTTCTCCTTTGTATCCAAGTCCTGCTTTTCCTTTTTGCCTATGAAGATTTTGCTCATACAGCTGATTCAAGTCTTATTGACTTTTCAGCATTCCTTCATTGATTTGTTTTTCAGCGTTTAGGTCATCCACCAATCTTAGATTGATTTCCTTTTCAGATCTTAGTTCTTCTCTTGTGCTTTCTATTTCTGATCTTAGATTCAAAATTTCCTCATTTGTATGAGAGATCTGATCAATTAGGTTTTCTAGCTGAAGGGTTTTATTTTGGCCTTCAATGTTCCTTCCATGTAATTCATCTTTCAACTTGTTTCTTTGTTCCAAGATCTCACAGAATCTTGTAGAGTGTAGCTCTTGTTCTCTTTTTAATTTTCTCACTTCTTCTTGCAGAGACCCATTCTTTTCTAGGAGTTCTTTGACAGCATTGTTTGCTTCATCTGAATTATTTGAGGGAAAAAGATCTTCAATCTTTTCTTCAATGTAATTCTGATCATTCATCTGATTTGCAAGTTCCTTCCTTCTTCTTAGGGATTGGGTAAGATGTTCTTTTGCTTCTTTGAGTTTAGCTATGGCCATTTCCAGATCTAGCTTTTCATTTTCAATTACCTTGTTCAGTTTGAATACCTCCATTGTCCTGGATCTTTGCTCAAGCTAGTTAAGCTTTGTCTTGAGAACCAATGCTGCTCTGATACCAATTGTTGGAAATATTTAGGAATTAACCGAGTTACTGAGAGGGGAGGGGTGAATCAGTAACTCCAAATTTTCTTTCAATTTAACATGTAATTTACTTTTAACCTTTGCATACAGAAAGCATGAAACTTAAAAGCATTCACAATAATGACACATAGATTTGGTTACATAGAAACCTTCCAAAAAGAAAGTAAAACTGGGGTGGGGATGAAACCCACAAAGCTTTAATACTGCAGAATAAAGTTGGCCGGTTAAGGCTTACAATTTGATCACTTCTGATGATCTGCCCTATTAGGAGAAATAAGGATTGCTAAATCCACCCTGTTAAAGGATTTACAAACATACAATGAAGTATGCACTCGGTAAAGAGATTTTACAAAAGACTGTTAAGTCTACCCGGTTAAAGGATTTAGTACTGATTCACCTGTTAGGATGAAACAGAAGATCTCTTGCTTTGCAACTGGATTGCTGATTGAGATTCGCTGATGTACTGATCACCTTCTGTGATGAATCTATCTTTGCTATTCCTTATACTGCTGAAGCCCTTTGTAATTCGCTTATCTCTGCCTTTCTTTCTTTTTCACATATATGCTTCTTACATTTTTTTGACATTTTTACAACATTGTTTATATACAAGTCTTAAACAATTAATTACAATTACAATTACAAAGTCAGCTTGACAAATAAACATAAGTGCTACTAAGTCGGCCCAAGTATGGTTACACGGTTCCTGCAAACTAACTTGGTGACTTTCTGATACTCGGCGTCCACTGCATTACTCGGCATCGTCATGCACTCGGTAGAAGTGAAGGCACAGTTCATACTGATCACTCGGTAGGTTTTGAACTCGGTAAATACTGGTGACTCGGTAGACATGATGTTACTCGGTTTACACTATCCTGTTCGGTTTGTACTAACTTGCTCAGTTTGCACTGACTGCTCAGTTTGCACTGACTGCTCGGTTTGCACTGTCTGCTCGGTTTGCACTGTCTGCTCGGTTTGCACTATCTGCTCAGTTTGCACTGTCTGCTCAGTTTGCATTGTCTGCTCGGTTTGCACTGTCTGCTCGGTTTGCACTCAGAATGCAAATAAGTGTTGTCACTAGTGGCAATTCTGCTTAATGCCAACACTAAAGTGTTTGAAGAAGCATTTATTTGTGGGGAAATCACTCTCTTTCTCTTAGGCCTTGCTTCCCTTCCTTCAACTCTCCAATTGAATCAATAGTATTATCCCTAGTTGGGTTATACTTCCTTATTTGCCTCTATAGTTTTGGACTAGAAGTCTTCTTTTGATTCTTTTGGTAATGATATTGGAAGGTTTTTTATCAGACAGTTAGCAAGTTAGTTAAAGTTTGGTATCGGTTTCTTGGGAGAATAGGAGTTTTTTTTAGGATGGATTCTTGAGAAGAGAAGGGGGGAAGTTGAGTGGAGATCTATGGATTTGAGTGTGTAATGTTTCAAGCAATAAACAATTAATTCTTTGCATTTCCTTAGTTCTCTGCCCGTGAGTTCAGTGGAACACACCAGTGTATTTAAATACTTCTTTTCACGTGATCTTAGTTAAGTTGTGATTTAGGAACATTGACTCACCTTATACTTATACATTTTTCCATTTATTTCACATTTCTTATTGTTATTACAGGCAAGAAATAGACTGGTGTTGTGTAGACAGTGACTGGTTTTGTAGGAATAGTCAGCAAATAAAGGTTGAAACCCCATAATGTGTAAAGCACTCCCACCCTTGTATTGACTGTGGTTTTGTGGGAGATGCCAATGATGTATTGAATGTATTAGATCTTGTTTTGAATGTAGGGAGGGATGCCAGTGGATGAGGAAAAAGGAAAAGCCTGGTAAAGTCCAGTGAATAATGAAGAAAATGGAGTGTTAGGCAACACCAGTCATGGCTAGAAGTGATTTGATGGATGGAGAGGGTAGTTAAGAGTTGGAAAGGTCCTTTGGGATGAATTATAAGGTTTTATAACCTTGATTAGAGTTATGAGTCGTTTGGAAGGGTATTTTCTACAAAACCCTTGATTTCTAGCCCAAGAAGTGAGGGTTTGGTGTCGTCAAATTTAGAAGAAACCCCATTCCCTAGGATTATTTATCAAATCCTGCAATAGAGAATAGATGTATCAGGCTCTTAAGTTTTAATGGAGAATATATCTTGTTTATGTGTTCAGGTTTTCCTAGTCTCGATTGGAAAATGATGACAATTGTATTCAAAGGAGGCCGAGTTGGAACACTGGCAGAACCATTTAGAATGGTCTCTGAAAGATAGTGTATGTTGTTGTCAGTATTTGGAGGTAGGAAGAGATGACTATCACATATATGTATGTTCATATAGCGTCAACAGACCCACATCATGTATCGACAGTGATGTTGAAAGAAAATGGAGAAGGGGTTGTTTGTGTTTATAGATTCAAATGATATCGAAGACTCTTATGACTATACTTGACCTTTGAAAATAGAAATGGGGAAAGGCATAATAAATGTGTGTACACAGCGATAGTCCTACAAGTTGAAAGAATTAGAACCAGGTCGAGGAAGACATGCAAGGCATGAACAAATAGCGACTACAAATTTTTGAACCCTAGAAATGCTACAAATTGAATGCAAAAAAATATAAATGCAGCACAAGAACTTTTTCAAATATTAAAAAACCAAAGATGAGTGTATTTGTTACAAATGAAGAGTGGTTCTTACAGGTGGAGTTGAGGCTAGGTGATGCATAGGTGGTGGATCGACATAAAATCCATGTTCTTTCACCTTTGCTTTGTCGTGCGTGGAATATAAAACAAAATGAAATAAAATGAAATTCCTATGTTTTTTTTTTAAGTTATATTGCCGTGTTGATCGGAATTTCAACAACCTGTCATGGTTGTTGAAATACCGACCAACACGGGAATAGATTAAAAAAAATCAAATTTTTCCTTCTATAAATAGACCAAGGAAAACCATTTTAATGATTGGTCGAAAATGTTGGTCTAAAAAGTGAGTCTAATGTACTAGTGATAGGCGTACCAACAGGTTTACACCCATTCATTTGGAGCCTTGTTATTATTTATTTTGCATATTTTGTTTGAGATATAAAGACACATTGTCTTCACTAAAGGGGAAATACAATACCATGTGTGTTATTATTGGGAGGTTTAAAATGGATAGAAAAAGGGGACAATATATTGCCAAAATAGGGGGAGGGGGTTTTTATTGGGCTGGGGGGTGGGGGTTTATATATGAAAATGGCTATGGGGGGTACTGGAGGGGGATAATAAAAAAGAAGTTTGTGAAAATACTTTAAAAAAATAGGAGGATTCTTTATTATGCCATGAATACACGTGCAATGATTCAAGTTCACTAAGTGAAGCCCCCATGTATAAAGATTTAGTTTTCAAAATTGACTAACTTGTAAACACAAAAATAATAAAAGTTCACCCAACACTGACATTTCAAATCAAGATTTCAAAATATTTGGAAACTTAGAACATAAATTAGAATCATCATTTCCAAATATGATATCATAGATATATATAGAACAACAACAACCAGTTGTTATTAATTTTATTTTGAACTATAAATTGTTTTCCACTACACCTTTTTTGAAACCTTGTTCATGCAAATGTTTATAAATTTTGGAGTACCATGCTCTTGGAGCTTGTTTCAAGCTATACAAATATTTTCTTAGCTTGTAAATATGATCTTCTTTACCTACACACTAAAAAAATTTAAGTTGTTCCATATAGACTTCTTCTTCAAGATCACCATTTAAGAATGTTGTTTTTAGATCCATTTGAAAAACTTTAAAGTTCTTATAAATAGAAAAGGATATGAATATTCTTATTGCCTCAATTTTGGCAATAGGAACAAAGGTCTTATCAAAGTCTATTCCCTCAATCTAAGAGTAACCTTTGCAAATAAGTCCAGCTTTTTTTTTTATTAAATTCCCTTTATTATCTAGTTTTTTTTAAGACCTATTTAGCATCTATTATACTTTTACTCTCAGGTCTAGGGACAAGTTCTGAAGTTTTAATTTTCTTTATTTGGATTCATTTGAATCTTGTATTGTCTTAATCCAAAGTTCATATTTACTTGCATCTAGATAATTTTTTGGCTCAAGTTTAGAAACCAAACACAAATACAGTTGTTCACTTACAATAGAAAGTTTTACTTTGGTTTGGATACTAGCAATTTTATCCCCAAGTATCAATTTGTAAACCTAAATTTATATAACAACTCAAATGAGACAAATGAAACAATTAGAATGAAGTGTTTAACCTAGACCCCACCCGCAATAATCCATTATCATTTATGGAATTGGAGGATGATTATTTTAGTATGGATACCATACACTCGTTGGAAGTTAGCGGTTCAAACAAACAGATTGGATAAGATTACTATACACGATGGTGTTACAAGTAGTAGTTATCGTTGCACCAAAAGATTCACATCTTAATGCCTAATACAACCACTAGACTTATAGAAGACACATGAGACAATTAAGCCATGTCACGAATCCTGAGGGGAGTGCTAACCATTTTACCAACAATCTCCCCCTCAATGTTATCCAAGGGGATTCAAACCTGTGACCAAGCTTTGATACCACTTTTTACAAGTAGTGGTTGTCTTTGCACCAAAGATCAACATATTAATGCTCAATACAACCACTAGACTTATAGAAGACACATGAGGAAGTTAAACCATGTCATGAATCCCGAGGGGAGAGCTGACCATTTTTCCAACAGATGGGCCACCCTTAAATTTAAATATGTTTAGGAATTACTTGCAGTATACATATATGTCTTGAAAACAATTGGGAGGGTTAGAAGTTCCTGATCTCATGAGCATTAATCACATAGTTCTAGCTTTACACATTCAAATATCTGAACCTAGACCTTTGGATTGTGCCTTTTTATTGGTGAAGAAACTCCATGGAGGTTTTCTAAACCTTAGGGATAATGAATTCCCTAAATTCAAATATTACTCTTTGTTGATGCATCTAGTGTGGTTTTATGGATAGAAGAAGGTTATGTTGCCAGATGAATTAAGACTAAATATCAGAAGTAGAGAAAGGGAAGAACAACCAATACAATTGTTGACATCTTTGTGGGATTCAAGGTAAATGAAATAAAATTACATCAAATTCAAACAATGGATTGTGAAGCCAATGTATCAGATGTAATGGTTTCCTTGCAATAAATTTGTGTCTGGTGAAATTAAGGCATTATTGAAGCTGAAGGATTTTGATAAACAAAAAATTGTAAACCATAACTGGGGAGATTGGTAGGTGTACCAAGTTTCACATGTTTTAGGATATATGGGTTTTAGGGAACTTTGTACATGTTTCCAAAGTTTATTCCAAATAGGATAGCCTATTTGGAGATTGTGAGGTAGTTAAGTATCTCAAATGCTAAGCATTTTGGGGATTTACACAAGAAAACCTTCTTGCCAGGAACTCTAAGCTTTGGAAACTTCGTCATTGTTTCCACCAAAGTGTTTGAGGTGATTGATAATAAATTGATGGAGGAGTTCAACCTATTTGAATATCAACTAAGGAAAAAATATGATCCTAAAGGTTATATCCATTCTTGTAAGAAGAAATAAAGCTTAGGAGATTACTTACATGAAGCAATAGAAACAAAGGATATATTCAAGAATCTTGAGGATGATGAGGCCCAAGAAGTTACTGATAATTATAACATGGAGATGGATGAGAAGGTGTATAAATTGGAATACATGGAGTCAAAGGAGGAAACACCAACAAATGAGCCAGACAAAAGAGAGGCTATTTCCAGACTACAAGAAAAGGATGTTGAAGAAGAGCCAAGTAAAGATGAGGAAATTGTGGCTAAATTGGAAGTTCATAAACATAATAGATTGGATCAATGTTCTTTTGTCTCAGATGACATTTTTTTAAAATCCAAGGAATTTAGGTCTTTTCTATATAAGTTAAAAGGGAAGAAACTTAGGGTATCTATCTGTAACATAACCCTAGACAATGAGGCCAAATTATTGAAGAAAATCAAGGATGATATAGAAGCCAAGGTTGTCGCCATGACTCCACAAAAGGGTAAAAAATTCTTGATAGAGGTGGCTGTGATTCTATTTCTTGGCTTGGATCTTACTACTTCTTTTATTTTTGATATTTTACTTCATTCTGAAAATAAGGATTTCAAGTTGTCTATTGAAGGTGTTAAAGATTTTTTCATTGGATAAAGGTTTGATTAGGATGGACATACATTGTTGTTATGGGCCTTTTACCCACCTAACAAGAGACCTAAGATCATTTATGTGGATAATGCTTTGGGACACATGATAAAGTCAAGGGTGGGATAAATTGATCCTATAGTCTTTACTGATGTAGGTGTGGATGTGTCCAAATTCAAAAAACCACATATTATCAAAGTAGTGAGGGAAAGGGATCAATAATTAGCCATGTACGAAGAATGTATTAAGAAAAGTGGACTGTTTGTGCCCCTATTGCACTCACTAGATAATTCAAAATAGAAGAAAAAATCTAATAAATTCCAAAAGGAAAACCAAAAATTGGTTAAGAAAATGTAGAGTGTGAGGAGTGATATTGTTTCTTTTTTGCTAAAAAAAAGGTTTGGGAAGCTAAAATTTAATTTGGAAAACCTTTGGGAGGCATGTAGAAATAATATGGATAATTCTATGGCCCATAAAAGGATAAAAAGTAAAATAGGTGTAAAGTTGCATGAAAAGAACCTGGAAGGAGAAAATACAAAAGAAATTCAAGAAATCAATAAGGTAATAGAAAACCATGATAGATTTGATGAGAAATCAGAAGAAGACCATGAAGAGTTCAAACATGCAATTAATTGTGGATTCCCAACATTTGAAAATTAGAATGGGAAGCTTAAGGACAAAGACACATGGATTGTATAATGCTAGAGTTTTCTCATTGTTGCCCTTTGATGTTGCCTGGACTGATGGGATTGAGTTGAAAGAGGCTACTACACAAATGGAATGGTTCATTATGCTGTAAATCATGGTCAAGGAAATCATCCATGATGCAAGCACTTATGTGTCTGAGAAATAACTTAAACATATATATAAATGTGGCAAGTTTCTAGGGGATTAGCCTTTGTTTCTACATGTTTTCGAATAGTTGTGTTTATGAGTCTTTCTGTATTGTCATTTTGTCAAGTAGTTAGTTATAATTAGTTGTCTCCTAGTGAAATGGTATGTTCTTTTTGATAACCTACAACTGATGGAATATCTTGATGAATTGAATGGACAAGTGAAAGATAGTGATTAGAGATCACTAAGCTACTAAACTAATATGTAAGGCAATTAAATTAGTCAATATGTATTGTCAATGATGTCAAATAGTTTTGACTATACTTATCATAATGGTTACAAACATCTAAAGAAGAAAAATGGTAAAGGAATGAGATATCTACATGAAGATGAGATGGATATGGAGATATGGCTAAGGTATACATTGGGTAACTTATTGATGAGTCTATGACATCATATTGTTGACTTGATTGTATTACATAAATTTATTATGCATTGAAGATCAGAACTAAACAAGTTTATATGGTCAGTAATTGAATATTTCAATATACACTGAGCCAATGTAGTGTATACCAAGTAACAGTAATAACTGAGTTAGTATTCACCAACACATTCTATATTAACTAAGAAAGAGAAACAATTAAAGTTTATAACAACCGACTGAATTGATGATCTAGAAGATTTATTATGATTTCAAGGTAAAAGATAAAGTTTCTTATGATGATCTAATGGCTGAAAAAAATCAAGATTGATTGAATGGAGAAGGATGAAATGTGTTATTGACACATTTTTCAAGGAACTTTGAAGTGGCAAAATGAACAATGGAGATTAAGAGGAAAAATATAATGGATGAGAAGAAAATGATTTATAACGTCTATTTAAAGAAACATGAGATTCGTTATTGAGTCTAGGATAATTGACTCTGCAAGAGAATTCATGTGGAAGGACTATTTTTCATACACTACTAATCAAACTGGTTATAGACAAAACCGAGGAGAACTGTAGGCATTATCTAGTGTCAGAGTATTATTCACCGAGCTGAATATGGTGAAAGATATGATGGATTGAAGTGATTTGTAGTACCCCGCCCCTTAGTCCAATTTTATAAATGTTATGATTATTTTAGGATGATAGATTATATGTTAGGAAACCATTGATGCATATGATGATACTGACCCCATACTTGCATGTGTATGGCTGATGTGTTTGTTTTATATTTCTATTTGATGTGTCTGATGTGGTTGAGGGACGGAGTCCTAGTTACTTGCTTGTGAGATCCACACGATCGGTCGATCCCTGCCATTGTCTATTATATATTTATATATGTATGTACATGTGTGTTTTGTATGCAAGTTTGCAGGTACTGGGCATCGACTTCCTTGAATTGTCAGGATGAGCATGCCCTATCACAATATCTCAAATGGTAAGAGAGGGGCAATAACACTGGTCCAAATCCTAACCTAAGCCATATTATTGTCTTGAAATAGTGGACAAGATTCTATTTTTCCTACCCTTCCTAAACTCATTTAGTTGATGTGAGTTTGTATCCCTGTTCTTGCGTATGAATGTGGGTCTTTAGGTCCTTGTGATGCTTTTGATTTTGGTGGTTGGTGTGTTTTCTATATTCAGATTATTTAATTTGATTAAATAGTACAATTTTTAATAATTTGGATCTTTGCTATTTTTAGCTTTGAGAGATTATTTTATTATTTGGAAATTAATTAAATGCAATTGTTGAGTGTGGTTGAAATATTTAGTTAATGAGAATTAATTAAATATCCTCACCTTAGAATTATTTAATCAGAAATTTAACCTATATTCAATTAAAATGTATTTATTAATTTAAGGGTTAATTTAGCATGTGGTAATTATGTCAAACTAAATGTTCTAATTTTTAATTGTTTAAATGCATTAAGTTGCACATTCATAATTGAATGAAATTAAATTAATAATATTAGTTAAAGTTTGGTTATGTGCTTTCAACAAAAGTCAAAGTGAAGACGAGACTCTAGTTCAACTAAAATTGAACTGTGAACTAGAGTTTATTTTCATGCAAAGCTCTCTTGGAGTCGAGTTTGAACTCTTGCATGTGAAAGGAGATTCCTTTATGTGTTGAGAGTTTAGCCATTATTGGATTACACAGTTTTGGAGGAGAAATTTGGAGACAGGTTTTGGAGAGATTTTTGGCAAAGATTGGATTTTGAGGACACAGGTGGAGGAACTTTTAGCAGGCAGAATAAATGATTTTTGTGGAGAATTTGATTTTGGAAAGCTTGGAAGTTTTGGGTTTTTATCTTCAGATTTGGTCTTCGTTCAAATATTTTATTCAATTTTGAGGTAGGGTTTGATTTTCCTTACGAGTATGTTATTTTGTGAATTTCAGAAAGATTGTCTTCTTTGTGCTTGGTTGTGTGCATGTCTAGATCTTTGCCTATGTATTTCTCTCTTTCTTTCTATTCTAGAGTTGGAATTTATGGAAATCCTTACTACATGCATTTAATTATGTTGAATTTTAGAATAAATTTCATTAGAGTTTAAAGTTGTGTAAATCTAGCTGAATTGTGGTAATTGGGTTCTCTTTGTTAATTGACTATTATCCTAGTTTTTCATTAAAGGAATCAATTGAGAATATATATATGTGATTTCTTTTTTTAAATAAGGATTTTTGTTATTTGAATTTATTGATATTATTATTTATAAATATTAATTGATTTATTTTTTTTACATGCGAGTTTTGATATTAATATTTCTATTTATTTTTAGAAAATTAATAATATTATTTTATTATTAAATGCATGGTGTTTCGATATGCATGGAGATTTTAGTTAAATATTTATTTAAAAAGTATACATGCATGAGATTTTATTTAAAATAGATAGTTATGTGTGAGACATTTATATGAATGCTTTTGTAGTCAAATGGACTTTAGTCAACAAGATGATTGTTTTAGTCAATTGAAATTTATAATTATATATGTTTATTTGCATGGTTATAAATACATGCAATAGAGTTGAACTAGTTATGTTTTATAATTAACTAGATTTCTTTAAGGGAATCATGTTTTCTTGTAAGTGTTTAAAGTTTTTATTTTGAAATATTTTTGTTGGACGTATTTTATTTACAAATTATTTCTACATGTAATTATCTTGCATGGAGTAATTAGATGTTAATAATTTTTGCATGAGTATTGGCTATAAAATATAGGACTAGTTTTGTATAAAAGAAATTAATTTTGTGTTAAGTTTTAATGTGGGTGTTTAGCCATGCAAGTGAATGTTATGTGAATCTAGTTGTTTGGATTAGTTAAGTGTTTCTTCATGATGACATCATTTTAATTTGAGTCAAATATGGATGTAATTAGTCTATTTTAATTAAATCATGTTTAGTCTTTTATTACCCTTTGTGGTGGTTTTGGGGGGGTTTATTGTCAACCAGTGGGATTATTTTATGGTGATTTATGGTCTTCCATGTTGGAGATAGTTATTGAGATTTATGAGTTGTGTTAACTCAGAGTTATACTTGATCTTGTGAAACCCTAGGGTAGGTTATCTAAGTGTATAGCGGGAAGTGGCTTGTAATTGGTGTCAGAGCCCGGAAGTGGCTCCCAGGATATCCTATTACAAATAGCTTAGTAAGTGATAATTAATGACATTAAAAATTTTAAATGAACCTAATAAGATTTTATGTGCCTTGCCCATGCCTGAGTTCCTGATTGAGTGATGATGATGCAGGAGCATCCTGGGTGTAAGAGCAATCTTGCATCACCCAAAAATATTTCTATTTTTGAATTTAATAAGGGTTATCTTGTGTAGGGTTGTTATTTATGGAAACTTGCGATTTTTAGTAAGTTGGTCATACGATCTCATAATGTTTTGATTTCACATGTGGAGGTTCATCTCAGTCGTATCAGCCTGCGGGTAAAGTTTCATGGCTAGATCAAGTCTAGTTTTGAAGATATTGAAGATTTTCAGTATTGGCAGCAGGGTACAAAAACTTTGAGCTCAGTTTTGAAGGCTTTAGAGGCCCCGGATGAGGTTGAAAATTTGGGTGACAAGCGCTTGCGCAAGTCAAGCCTATAGAGCGCTTCGTGGCATTTCTGAAATGGGGTTATAACAGTCAATCGGGTCAACTAGTGATGACTTATGGTCTCCAAAAGTCGGGTCACCTAAAATGGCGAAAAATAATTTTCCTTCAAAATTTATGTTCAGGTTTCAAAAGTTATTTTGAGCCGACATTGATGTAATAAATTGTAAAATAAAATAATTCTAAGTTTGGTCGGCCCTAAGGGCTAAATTTGTGGAACCTTCTCGGGCGGTGGAAATTGCCTATATAAAGAAGGCCCGTAGTGTTGTCTAGGGCAGCTCTGGGTAGTAGATCTGGGTATTGATTCGAGGCTTTGTCCTATAGAATATTGTAAGGGAATGCCCATGTGGCTTTGCATATTGTAATTTTGAAAGTTTGTAATTCCACATTTGTGGAGATAATAAGAAGCCAATTTTCTATTCTTGCATATTATTTTTGTTGTTTCTCTATTTCTATTATGTGTTGTGGTATTAAGGGGAGCACCCTTCATCAAGTGGTATCAGAGCAGTAGTTCTTGAGTATGTAAACAGATCGCTGACTGTGAGGTAGTTTGCACCAAGATCATGGTTAGGGTTTCAGCACGCATCGTGAAAATGCCTCTACGAAGAGAACATGGTGGAAGAGGTGGTCTTGTAACACTTGAGGTTAGAGCACTCTAGAGACAAGTACAAGCATTGCAAGAGGAGATTTGTCAAGGAATGAATCTTAATGTCAAAGATGAAAGGGAGGATGAAGTTGAAGAAGAAGATCAAGAATGAGAAGTCGAAGTTGTAAACCAGGAGGAAGAAAGACTTTTTCGTACCATTTCCAAGATTAGGAAAAGACCTAAGATTGAGGTTCCTACATTTGTAGGAAATCTTAACCCAGAGGAGTTGATCGACTGGATCAATGAATGTGAAGAATATTTTAAGTATGAAGATATTGACGATCCTAATAGGGTCAAATTTGCGAAGGCCAAACTAAAAGGTCATGCCAAGTTCTAGTGGTAAGAGATTCAATTGGAGAAAAATAGAAGAGGGAAAGATAAAATCACAAGATGGGATCGAATGGTGGATAAATTGAAGTGACAGTTCATTCATATTGACTATGAGCTTGACCTTATGAAGAAGATGCAAAGTTTGAAGCAAGCGAAAAAATCTATTCAGGAGTATACAGAGGAGTTCTATCGAATCCTCATCAGAATAGGCCATGCAGAAGTGGATAAGGAGAAAGTTGCCCATTACCTTAATGGTTGAGGCTGAGCATTCAGGAGGAGTTGAATCTAGTTCAAATGAACAGTATTGAAGAGGCATACCAATTTTCCCTAAAAGTAGAAGAAAAGATGAACAAGAAGTTTGAGAGCAGACAAAATGGAAGAGGTCACGGTGGATGATCTAGTGGACAGTCATATGGAGGCCGAAATGAAGATCCAAAAAAAGAAGGATGAGGCCAGTAGTAGTCAAAATCAGAGAAGAAATAATTCCAATTGTTTCAAAGATCAAAACAATAAAGATCAGAGAGGAAGAGGAAGAGGATAAGGTTCAGGAAGAGGAGGCTCCCGTGGAACATGTTTTCACTATGGAGAAGAAGGTCATAGGGCATTTGAATTACCTCAATGCCAAGGAAGGACAAATAAGAGGAATGAAGGCTAGGCCAGTGTTGCACATGTAGATGAAAATGCCAGATCATCAAATTCTGAAGATGCTAAAAGAGGAGAAATGTTGATTAACAAAATAGTCTTGCTGAGTGGTGAGAATGAACCTGAACAAAGGAGGAGCCTATTTCGCGGTAGATGCAAGTGTGAGGTTAAATGTTGTGATGTGGTTATCGATAGTGGAAGCACTGACAATTTGGTATCAGAAGAGATGGTGACAAAGTTGAAGCTCAAGAGATAGAAACACCCACATCCATATCGGATTGCCTAGGTGCAGGATGACCACAAGGTCATGGTCAGTGAACAGTGCCTGGTAAAGTTCAAGATTGGCGGGTACCAAGATGAGGTACTATGTGATATCATATCTATGGATGCATGTCATATGTTGTTGGGTAGACCGTGGCAGTTTGACAGATGTGTTGTACATGATGGTCATGCGAATACCTATTCCCTAACAAAGGATGGAGTGTGACATAAGCTAAAGCCATTGAAGGAGACCGAAGAAAAAGTATGTTGCAATGGAAGAATAACATTTGTTGATGGAAGAAAATTCCTAGATGGTATGAGGCATGAGCACGTGTATGTTTCTTTAATTCCAAAAGCTGGTAAAGAGGAAGTAGAGGATGTACCTATAAAGGCTACATATTTGTTGAATGAGTTTCAGGATATTGTATCTGATAATGTACCTGATGGATTACCATCGGTAAGGAAGATCAGTCATCAGATGGATTTGATTCTAGGAGCCAATTTGCCAAACAAGGTAGCACACAAAATGACACTAGCAGAAAGTGAAGAGTTGAACAGACAAGTACATGAGTTATTACAAAAGGGGTTGATTTGAGAGAGTCTAAGTCCCTGTGATGTACCAATGATATTAGCACCAAAGAAGAATGGAGAATGGAGGATGGGTACAAATTACAAAGCGATAAACAAGATCACAATCAAGTATAGGTTTCCATTGCCATGAATGGATGATATTATGGATTGTTTGAGTGGAGCTGTGTATTTTTCAAAAATAGATCTAAAGAGTGGATATCACCAGATTCAGATCAGAGAAGGAGATGAATGGAAGACTGCCTTCAAGACAAAGGAAGGACTGTATGAGTGGTTAGTCATGTCTTTTGGGCTAACCAATGCACTGAACACTTTCATACAGCTCATGAACGAGGTTCTAAAAATTTTTTTGGGTAAGTTTGTCATTATGTACCTAGATGATATTTTGATCTTTAGTAAAACATTGGAAGAGCATATGATGCATATTGGTATGGTGTTTAAGAAGCTGAGAGATGAGAAATTATTGATTAATTTGAAGAAGTGCAGTTTTGTGAAGAAAGAGTTAGTGTATTTGAGATTTGTAGTTTCAACAGAAAGTCTAAAAATGGACCCAGAGAAGGTATAGGCTATCCTTGAATGGCCTACTCCAAGGAGTGCTACCGAGGTAAGATATTTTCATGGTCTAGCTAGTTTTTCAAAAAAATTATCAAAAATTTTAGCAGTATTTGTGGTCCCTTGACTAAAACAATGAGAGGGGATAGGAAAGACTTTAAGTGGACTAATGGGGCAGAAAAGAGTTTTCAATTATTAAAACAAAAAGTTACAAAACAACCTATTTTAGCACTTCCAAATATTAATAAGGTGTTTCAAGTAGACTGTGATGCTAGTGGTACTACAATAGGAGTTGTTATGAGCCAAGAAGGCAAACCTGTTGCTTATTTCAGTGAGAAGTTAAATGATGCCAAGAGAAAATATTTTGTTTATGATAAAAAAATTTTATGCTATAGTTTAGGCATTGAAGAAGTGGAGACACTATCTACTTCCTAAGGATTTTGTTTTGTATACTGATCATCAAGCTTTGCAATATTTGAATAGTCAAGGAAAGTTGAATCAAAGGCATTTGAAATGGGTTGAGTTTTTGCAGAGTTATACATTTGTTTTGAAACATAGAAGTGGAAAGTCTAACAAGGTTGCAGATGCACTTAGCAGAAGGCAACTATTGTTGACAGAGATGCAGATTGAGGTGGTTGGGTTCAAGGAAATCAAGAATTTATATCTAGAGGATCCTGATTTTGGTGAAGTTTGGAAAGCTTGTATAGAACCTATTACTCTAGAAAAGACGAAATGACTAGATTTTATCATCCAAGATGATATGCTATTCAGAGGGAGTTAGTTGTGCATTCTGTGAAGTTCTATGAGGGAGAATCTCATCAAAGAGAAGCATAGTGGAGGATTGGCTAGACATTTTGGTCAAGATAAAACCCTTGCTTTGGTTAGTGAAAATAATTATTGCCCATAGTTGCAGCAAGATGTCAAGAAGTTTGTATAGAGTTGCAGAGTATGTCAGATGGCGAAGGGAGTGAAGTAGAATACAGGGTTGTATCAGCCATTACCTGTACCAGAGAAGCCTTGGGAGGATATCAGTATAGACTTTGTTCTTGGTTTTCCAAGGACACAGTGGGGACATGATTCAATTTTTGTGGTGGTTGATAGATTCTCAAAAATGGCACATTTCATTCCCTGCATGAAGACTAATGATGTTGTTCATATAGCAGAATTTTTTTTCAGAGAAGTAGTGAGATTACATGGTTTGCCAAATACCATAGTTTCAGATAGAGACACTAAGTTTGTTGGATATTTCTGGCATACATTGTGGAAGAAGTTGAAGATAGATTTGAAGTTCAGTTCATCACATCATCCATAGATTGATGGATAGATAGGGGTGGTGAATAGGAGTTTGGGAAATTTGCTAAGATGTTTGGTTGGAGATAAGCCAATAGGATGGGATTTGATTTTACCACAGGCAAAATTTGCATATAATAATTCTATCAATAGGAGCACTAGTAAATCACCATTCCAGATTGTATATGGGAGTAGTCCCAAAAATGCATCAGAATTGAGAAAGATAGATAAAGGATAAATAAGTAGTGTTGAAGCTGAGGATTTTGCAGAACGCTTGAAGAACATCCATGAGGAGGTGAGGAAGCATATTACCAAGATGAATGTCCAGTATAAGGCTAAATAAGATGTGAAAAGGAGGCATAAAGAATTTTAGGTTGGAGATGAAGTCATGGTTCATTTGCGGAAGGAGCGATTTCTGGTTGGTACATATAACAAGTTGAAAATGAAGAAGTTTGGGCCACGTAAGATATTGAAGAAGCATGATTCAGGAAATGCATATGAGGTAGAATTGCCTACTGAGCTGAATATTTCATGAGTGTTTAATGTTTTAGATTTGACAGAGTATCATGAGGGAGGTGTTGAAGATGTGGTTACATCAGCATAGTGGAGTATTCCAGCAACCAGTTCAGATATCAAGGAGATTTAAGACATACTAGATAGTCGTGTTGGCAGAAGCACAAGGAACAGGATATATGAAGAGTATTTGGTCAAATGGAAAGGATGACCTGTTGAAGATTCATCATGGCTAACAAAGGAGGAGGTTAACCGTCTTCATTTTCCTCTACACACCTGAGTCTTGATGAGGTCACTTCTCAAATTACCCTAGGTGTCTGATGCAGGAGCATCCTGGGTGTAAGAGCAATCTTGCATCACCCAAAAATATTTTTATTTTTTAATTCAATAAGGGCTATCTTGTGTAGGGCTACTATTTATGGAAACTTTCTATTTATAGTAAGTTGGTCATACGATCTCAGAATGTTCTGATTTCACATGTGGAGGTTCATCTCAGTCGTATCAGCTTGCCGGTAAAGTTTCATGGCTAGATTAGGTCTAGTTTTGAAGATATTGAAGATTTTCGGTATTGGCGGCAGGGTACAGAAACTTTGAACTCAATTTTGAAGGCTTTAGAGGCCTCGAATGAGGTTGAAAATTTGGGTGATGGGTTCTTGCACAAGTCAAGCCTGTAGAACACTTTGTGGCATTTCCGAAATGGGGTTATAATAGTCAATTGGGTCAACTGGTGATGACTTATGGTCTCCGGAAGTTAGGTCACCTGAAATGACAGATAATAATTTTCCTTCAAAATTTTTGTTTGGGTTTCAAAAGTTATTTTGAGCCAAATTTGATGTAATAAATTGTAAAATAAAATAATTCTAAGTTTGGTCGGCCCTAAGGGCTAAATTTTTGGAACCTTCTCGGGCGGTGGAAATTGCCTGTATAAAGAAGGCCCGTAGTGTTGTCTAGGGCAATTCTGGGTAGTAGATCTAGGTATTGATTCAAGGCTTTGTCCTATAGAATATTGTAAGGGAATGCCCATGTGGGTTTACATATTTTAATTTTGAAAGTTTCTAATTCCACATTTGTGGAGATAATAAGAAGCCAATTTTCTGTTCTTGCATATTATTGTTGTTGTTTCTCTATTTCTGTTATGTGTTGTGGTATCAAGGGGAGCACCCTTCATCAGATGACTAGGATGGGAGTGAGAATATTCTTTCCACCTATGTGGACTAGATATGGCATAGTTAGTACCTTCTCTATAAGAGGGGTTACTGATACCACATAGAGTCACTAGCACGTCGGGGTCTGAAGGGACTACGAGGATAACCTTAGAGTTGGCTCATGTGATGACACTTTCTTTATGCATCTTAGGTTTCCTACATGTGTTGGTTGCCTCTAGTTGTCTATGTTGTACCTTGTTATCCTTTTTGTATCCTTTGAGTTAGAAGCTTTCAGGATCTCTTCGAAAGCTTGTGTTGATGTTGTTTGTTATCCAAGTGGGATCTATTGTTATCTCCTTAGCATGGTGGGAATGGACCATTTAGGTTCACAAGGTCGGGTGGTAGTGATTCTTTTACCATTTGAGATTCTAACATTCATGTACCAGTGCTAGATGATCCCCTTAGTAGTCGATTCTTCTTGATCTTCATTGTTGGAGTGGTGTTCTTATTCTTCTTCTTCTATGTGATCTTGTATCATTGTATCAATTGTTTAGAGATATCATGTTGTATTTTACCT
Organism: Chamaecyparis obtusa; assembly: GCA_027943335.1. Lineage (NCBI taxonomy): Eukaryota > Viridiplantae > Streptophyta > Pinopsida > Cupressales > Cupressaceae > Chamaecyparis > Chamaecyparis obtusa. The sequence goes on along the minus strand of BSBK01005677.1, from coordinate 27,931 downwards.
TGGATTATTGTATTACATACCCCGCGACATGTGTGGTGTATGTAGGTTATTATGGTTGCTTGATGGTAACAGTTGTATTTATCTTATCTTATATGTGATGTTGCATTTGTCTTTTATTTGTTTATAGGAGTTTTGTAATTATATCTAATCTAAATTAATTAATTAATATTCATGTAATCTTCGTCATGGAATCCTTCAGAGTTGTAACATATGTGAGTTGTTCATTTCATTGTATTGCTTCCGCATTGTAAAACTTTGATGTTGTTGAATGTTAACACTTTTTAAAAAAAAATTAATTTGCAAACTTAGTTGCATGTTTAGGTTTAGTTCTCCTGGGTTCCTTGGTGGGGCATTACATGATTATTGATCAGAGGTGGTATTGTGAGCTTAGCATAGATCGAAAAATCTATAAATATTAATTATATTTGAATAAGATCATTACTGTATCAATTTAAATATTGTTATAGCTAAATCTCTTAACTAAGTGGACCTAACAACCTTATTTGTATTTCAATATGACATTCCTTGAATATTGTTGGTTTTCTTATTGACCCCATAGTGAATCTTGGTCAAGAGTTAATTGTTAGTGATAAATCCTCTAATTGGGTCACACCTCACAGTGTGCTATGTAACCTTTAACAGGGTTGGCTCCTAACCAAGCTCACTTTAGAAGAGTCAAATATTTTGGGGTACCGATCATAGGTGGTTTTTCCCTTAGAAGGGTTTCCATATTAAAAATCTATGTTTTATGTGTATTTGATGAGATTGGATTGTTATTTTATGTTACACATTTCATATTTGGATTAATCAATAAACACAGTATTGAATTGACTATCAATCGGTAGATGAACAAAAATTTATTATTGGTAGCTTACCGAGTTGATTATTTTGTTGAAAAATATTTGATTATATACATCTGGGAGTTTGGTACTGTAGGATAACTAGAATTAACTGATTTACCCCTCCTCTCACTTATCTAACAATTGGTATCAAGGCATATTGGTTGCTTGGAAGGAAAGTTTAAAGGACATAAGCTAAATATCACAAGATGTATAAGAGAGAGGTGCCAAAGCTAAACAAAGATAACTTCTCTACATGGAAAAGTATAATGAGGTTGCATTTATTTGGAATTGGAGAATCTGTTGTATTTCACCTAGACAATGCTTACGTTCAACCATATATTCAACCTTTGACATTTGATCAACTGAGAGATAGACATCAAAATAATATGACAATGCTAGAGATTGTTGTTGCCTTAGCAGATGCTGAATTTGCAGATATTAAGACATGTACATTTGCTAAAGCAATGTGGGACAAAATTACACTAGTCTATGGAGGAGATGTGAATGTGATGTGAGAAAGAGCTGAAATTATCAAGGGAAGGTTTGATGATATGGAGATGAAAGAAGGAGAAAACATTTATCAGTACAATAACAAAATCAAGGAGGTTGTCAATGCTATCTAAGGAGCAGGAGGTGTTATTGATGAAGACATTGTCATGAGTAAAATTCTTAGAACCTTGGTACCTGTCTATGCTATCAGAATCTCTGCAATTCATGAATGAAATCTGCACCCAGTAATGTTCTTACACTTGATAGCCTAAGCAATAAATTGACTAGTTTTGAGTTGAATAACTATGATAACAGTATTGTACTGACTATTGAGTATGCATTTATGTCATCTTTGAAAATTGGAAAATCAAGCAGTAAACATATGATAAGAAATGAAAGTGACAGTGATAGTGATGAAGATGAACTTGATGAACTTGAAGCACTTATGGATAGAAGGTTGCAGAAAGGTAAAGAAAGGTATAAAGGAAAATTACCTCTGGAATATTTTAATTATAAATAAATTGGTCATATTGTAGCTAGGTGTCCTAATAGAAAAGATGATGACAAAGACAATGACTGATCTAGAGAAAGAAAGTCTAACAAAAGAGATAACCAAGATCGGAGAGGCAACTGACACTATGACAGAAGAAACAACTGAGAATAAAAAGACAAAGGAAAGAAGGCATGTTAACTTTTTGGAGATGACGATGATGACACCGACATCAACACTAATGAAGACATTGAGGTGGTATTCATAGCTTTGAAAGAAGATTCAGAAGAAGAAGAAAGGTATGTAGAAACAACACTTTTTTCTAAAGTTAGCAAGAATGATACATGGATTATTGATAGTGGTAGTAGACATCATATGACTGGTGATGAAGAAAAATTTGAATACCTTGAGAACTATAATGGAGGATTTTTTAAAATGGGAAATGATAGACCCTTTTTAGTAAAAGGAAAATGATCTATCTTATTGAACAATAAGATTAGATGTGACAATGGATATTGGGTGAAGAGACTTAATTATAACTTGTTAAGTGTAGCACAGTTGAATAACTTAGGTTACTAAGTTGCAGTTGAAAGTGGGAAGGTGAAGATCTATGATGAAATAGGAAATTTGGTTAGTGCTGGTGAACAATATAAAGGTAATCTATTCTATCTTGACATTTTTGAAACTTCTTGTTTAATGGATAGAACTGAAGATGTGTGGTTATGGCATAAAAGGTTGGCATGTGAATTTTGACAACATGGTTAAGATTAGTAAGAAAAGAAAAGTTAGAGGTTCATCGAGCTTATCTAAACCTGACCATGTCATTTGTAAACAATATTAAATGGGAAAATTGTGAAAATCTAGTTTCAAGAGAAAGACCTATTCTAATAAAAGCTATTTTGGATTTGGGTCATACCGACTTATGTGGTCCTATGAGAACTCAGAGTTATTATGGTGACAAATACTTTATTTTGGTTGTTGATGACTATGCTAGGATTATGAGAGTTATGTTTTTGAAAGAGAAATCTGAAGCTTTCAAAATGTTTAAATACTATAAAGCAAAAGTGGAAAAGAGTTAAAATGATTAAGATCTGATAAAGGAGGTGAGTTTATTTCTAATGAATTCACTAACTTTTGTAATGAGGATGGAATTAAAATCTAGGTTTATGCACAGAGAACACCAAAACATAATGGAATTTCTAAAGGGAGGAATAGATCCATATTTGATTGGGCCAGAACACTGATGATTGAGATAGATGTTGCACACATGTACTTGATAGAAGTTGTTAGCACTATTATATACACATTAAATCGAGTATAAGTAAAGAAAGATTCAAACAAGACACCTTATGTGTTATGGTATGGGTACACACCTAATGTAAGTTATTTCATAATTTTTGGAAGTAGATGTTACATTATAAAAGATGAGAGAAATTTGAAATTTGATTCTAAACGTGATGAAGGAATATTTTTGGGATATTCTACTAAGAAAAAAGATTACAAATGTTTGAATAAGGTTTCTAAAAAAATGATTGAAAGTGCTAATGTGAGAGTTAATGACTTGATGAAGGGCACAACCTGGCTCTGATACCACTTGATGAAGGGTGCTCCCCTTCATACCACAAACACATAACAGAAACAGAGAAACAACAACAATATGCAAGAACAGAAAATGGGCTTCTTATTATCTCCACAAATGTGGAATTACAAACTTTTAGAATTACAATATGTAAAGCCACATGGGCATTCCCTTACAATATTCTGTAGGACAAAACCTTGAATTATTACCCAGATATACTACCCAGAACTATCCCAAACTGCATAAGAAAACACTATAGCCTTCCTTATATACGCAATTTTCCACCACCTGGGAAGGTTCTAGAATTTTAGCCAACAAGGCCAACCAAACTTAGAATTTTTTTTTTTTATAGTTTATAACATCAAAGTCAGCTCGAAATAACTTTTGAAACCCAAACAAAATTTTTGAAGGAAAATCATTTTCTGTCATTTTAGGTGACCCAACTTCCAAAGACCATAAGTCATCACTAGTTGACCCGATTGACTATTATGACCCCATTCTGGAAAGGCCATAAAGCACTCTATAGGCTTGACTAATGCAAGCATTTTTCACCCAAATTTGTTACCTTATCTGGGGCCTCTAAAGCCTTCAAAATTGAGTTCAAAGTTTCTGTACCCTGTTGCCAATACCGAAAATCTTCAATATCTACAAAGCTAGACTTGATCTGTCAATGAAACTTTACTGGAAAACTGATATGACCAAAATGAACCTCCAGGGAAGAAATTAGAACATTCCAAGATCAGATGACCAACTTACTAAAAATAGTAAGTTTCCATAAATAGCAGCTCTGCACAAGATAGCCCTTATTGAAAACAAAACCAAAAATATTTTTGGGTGATGCAAGATTGCTCGTACACCCAAGATTCTCATGCATCATGATTTTTCTAAGAAAAATGATGAAGAAAGCGCAAAGGAACCATAAGACTATGGTAGATATACATTCATTGAGATACATGACCATCTACTCGAGCAATAGGTAGAAGCTATCGAGCAACAAGATAAAGGCACCAAGCATCATCCTATAGAGACTAAGAATCAGGAAATTGCTACCAAGGAAGAAATTGATCCTACACCGACTAATGAACAAAGAAGAGAACAAGTGTTAACAAAATTTATGAGAAGACAAGATCTACAAAATCAGATTACTGGAGACAACCAAGTTGACATGATGATGTGAAGTAAATTGAGATAGAACACATATTTAGTTTGTGAATTTGAACCTAAAAATATTAGAGATGCACTTAAGAATGATGAATGGATTAAATCCATGAATGAATAAATTGAGTAGATAGAGAAAAACAAAACATGGTCATTGGTACCAAGACTGAGTGATAAAAATGTTATTGGAACCAAATGGATATTCATAAAAAAGTTGAATGAGAATGGTGAAGTTACTAGGAATAAAGAAAGACTTGTTTGTAAACGGTATGCACAAGAAGAAGGAAATGATTATGGTGAAAATTTTGCACCATTGGCTAGACTTGAAGGAGTTAGAATACTACTTGCATATGTTGCACACAAAGGATTTAAAGTATATGAAATGGATGTTAAATCTGTATTTTTGAATGGGATACTTGAGGAAGAGGTTTACATTGAACAACCTGAAGGTTTTGTTGATCTAAATAAGAAGAACATGGTATGTAAGTTTCATAAAGCACTGTATGGACTGGAACAAGCACCGAGAGTATGGTATGAAAGACTGCATGTATATCTTATTAGTATTGGTTTTGTAAGAATAAGTGACAATACAAATTTTTATTTGAAAGGAGAAACTGATGATAAGATTCTTATTGCTGAAATTTTTGTTGATGATATTATATTTGGAGGGCATGATAATCTTTGCAAATATTTTTCTGATGAAATGAGAAAGGAATTTGAAATGTCAATGTTTGGAGAGATTAAATTATTTCTAAGTTTGCAAATACTAAAAAAAATGAAGGGATATTCATAACACAATCAAAGTACATCAAAGAAGTGTTGAAGACTTTTGGAGTGGAAGATTCAAAACCAGTAGGTACACTGATGGTTACAGGATGCAAATTGACTAAGGATGATTAGTCAACCAAGGTAAATTAGACATTATATAGAACAATGATTTCTAAATTGATGTATGTTGTACATAGTAGACCTGATATTAAACATGCTATTGGGATTGTAGCAAGATTTTTTGCTAATCCTAAGGAATCACATATGACTTTTGTTAAGAGGATTCTGTGATACTTGAAGAACATAGAGAATTATGGCTTATGGTACAAGAAACAAGGAAATTTTTAACTACAAGTTTACACCGGTGTAGATTGGGCTTGGAATATTGATGACCGGAAGAACACTACTAGTGGAGCATTCTTTTTGGGAGAAAGGTTAGTTACTTGGATAAGTAATAAACAAGCATGTATTTCTTAGTCTACTACTAAAGCATAATATGTTGTTGTTTCTTCTAATTGTTCATTTATTACATAGCTAAAACAACTTTTGAAAGGGATGAATGAAGAGATCATTGATCTAGTGATTATATATTGTGACAACACAAGTCCTATAAACATTTCCAAGAATCCAGTGATGCATGCTAAGACAAGGAATATATCTATTAAGTTTCATTATTTGAGGGAACAAGTACAAGAAAAGAAAGTGAAACTGGAGTTTGTGAAATCTAAAGATTAACTTGCGTACATATTTATTAAACCCTTACCGAAAGATACATCTGAGTACTTGAGCACTAGACTAGGGGTCCATCCCCCATCTATCAATCACTAAGGTGATAGGGACGTTGCATCAACCTATAATTTATCACAAAATTAGTAATGTTTATGTGTATTGTTCACACTTTAGGTTTCCTAAGGTTGTGAAAGCTATAACAAGAAAACTGCCTATCGGTACATGAAGGTACTTGACTTGAACTGAACACCAAAGACAATAGTTTGGCTACTATGGAGTTGTTTATTCTTTTTGGCATTTTTGTCAAAGGGAGAGAATGAGTCAATGAAATATCTATCTTATGGGAGAGAAATGATCAAGGAAGGAAACACAGGAAGAAAAAGATCAAATCCATAGGGATAGTCTCCCTGAAATGCTAAAATGCTATTGTTGGAATTAGGAGAGATAGGTACTGAGAGGGGAGGGGTGAATCAGTGTCTTCAAAACTTTAGTTGCAAAACCTTTCTGATCCATAACTGAATACTATGATAACCGATCAAAATAACTTGAATCTAATTGCATAAATCAATCATCCAGTTAACTTAAGAAAGTAAACAATATGAAATCAATATGACAATCACATAACACAAGTATTTTGGTAATGCGGAAACCCTTGTTCGAAGGTAAAAACTATGGCAGGGATGACACCCACAAATTCTTTGTAATGCCCTGCTAGGGAACCCAGAAGAACTTAACCTAACATGAAACTAAGTTTGCCAAATAATTTTTTTTTTCAAGTTAACATACAAGATATACATCAATGCAGAAGCAATAACCATTATCTCACATAACATAAACAACCAACATAGGTTATAACTCTCAAGGGTTCCTTGACGAAGATTACTTAACATTAATTAATAACATAGATAAGGGTTCAATAATGAAAATCATATAAACCAATGAAAGATAAGATCAACATCACCTAGAAGATAACATAAATACATTTGGTACCATAAGGTATCCATAAATCTACATCCACTGCACATATCGTAGGGTATGTAATACAATAATCGAAAAGAAGTAGACATGATATCTCTGAAGAACTGATACAAAGATACAAGATCAAAAGGAAGAAGATCATGCAGAAGAAAACCTCTCCAAAAATGAAGATCAAGAAGAAACAACTACTACAAGGATCATCTAGCACTAGTGCACGAATGACAAAATCTCAAATGGTAAAAGAACCACTACCACCCGACCTCGTGAACCTAAATGGTCCACTCCCACTATGCTGAGGAGATAAAAATAGATCCCACTCAGATAATAAACATCAAACAAATCAAGCTAAGGAAAGGATCTTGAAAGCCCTCTAACTCAAGGTGAAAAAGTAAAAATGTCATGAAAGAATCACTATTCCAGAGGCAACCGACACATGTAGGATAACTAGACTATGCATAGGAAAGTGTCATCATGTACATCTAACCCTTGAGTCTTGTCTTGGTAATGTTGCTAGATCCCAACACTCAAGTGACCCTACATGGTATCAATGACTTCTCATACTGACAAAGTCATCAACTATGCCAACTCATCCCTTAAAAGGGGGCTAGTCATCTTCTCAACACCATCTTAGTCTATACTAGCACCAATGCCTGGGTGAGGACCATACCTTATTAGATTCATTTTAATAAAACTATCAATTTTATATTTAGTTATCACTTGATTAAGATACTTAACAATAAGTGATCCTGGTAGCCACTTGTGGGCCCCAACACTTATTGCAAGCCACCTCCTACTACATATCTAGGTAAACTACCCTAGGCTCACAGATCTCACATAGATCAAATTAGGTACACAACTAGGTAATGTCAGATCCAGTTTCACACACACGAACTAGAAATGATTACAAAAGTACCAAAAGCATAATAAAAAACATCAAGAGCCTATATGGTCAAGACATGGGTACAATCGGATCTCAACACACATCCAATCATATTACAGGAAACAAGAACAACTGACACAAACCTCGGCCTCTGTCTTCCCCCTAGGTCCTCTAGTGCCCCAAAACAAATTAAGCAAAAGAAAACACTCCAGGCACTAAGAAGACAAAATGGATCATAGAAAATTGGAAACTAATTTCATAAACACTTTAATTTCCATATTGAAACATAATTGAAATTAAATATAGAATTTCATAAATAAACTGAGATATAAACCAATAATAAACATTAATACGATGACATAATGAAGGAATAATTCCTATAATCTTCCTATTGGTATAATAGAACAATAACACCTGATTTCGGTATACACATAACTTTGTAAAATATAAGTAATTCAATTAGGACATTTTAAATAACTTATAAATCCAATGCACATGCAAGGAACATAACATCGTGCAATTACTCCATGCAGATGTACAACTAATCCATAAACACTCATACATTAGTTTACTAATTTCTATAATTACAAATAAAACTAAGCTTGCTATAATGATTGAGCAAGCAAGGATTAACTAACTATTAACCCAAGTTTGATGAATTGAAAACAATTTTATTATAGGAACTTCCTAATCATTCGATCATAAATTTGGTTCACAATTTAAATATAATTCTCTTAATTAGAATTAATTCAAAACATCCTAAATTTTTGCATAACAATTAAAGATATAAATATTTCAATCAATATAAATAACAATGAAGAAATAAGGTAATTATTAATCCATGATGACTGATAATTAAAAATTAGACATAACACCCTATTAATTGAATAACAAAAATAAAATAATCCATATTAAAATTATCAATGGAAAATATAATATTTTAATACCCATACAAATAAATTCCAATGCATAATAACCCACAACCATCATTTTCATGATCAAGGTACAAATACAAAAGTATTTATTTAGATAAATAAATTTAGACAAACTATTTTTTTAACAAAGAAATTTAATTTTCATTATCTCACAAACACGAATTTAATTAAGCTAATCACAATTAAATTTTAACTAAGTTTAATAATAGACAAAATAACCAAAACAAAATTAATTAATAATAAAAATTAACTAATCCAATTAACAATTTAAAATTAATCTAATTTTTTTTTATATGTAAAAGTAAAATCTAAATCACCTAACTATTAAATAAAACTTATTATAAAATTATATATATAAAATAAAATAAAACTTTAACATAACATAAATTAATATTTAAAAACTAAATCAAACTTATACCAAACAAAAATTAATATATAAAAACAAGTTACTTTATTGGGGGGATCAAACCATACACTACACAGGGCAGGTACCGCATGTGGTACTCTACCTGCGCAGGGTACCGTGTCCATCACGGGCCCTCCTGCGTTGGGGAGTGTGGAGGGTTTGGTGGTCCCCATCTCCAAAACACGTTTTCAATATTATTTTTTTAATTTCTTTTTTTTCATATAAACATAACATTTAACCACTCCTTAATTTGTTTTATTATATAGTTTTATTCTATAACATATATATTTATATTCTGAATTTTCAACAATACTAATATTATGTATGCGTTTCTGGATTTGATTGTGTGTAGTTTTTAGATCAACGTTTCGGATCACACTCCGTGATCGATCATCAGGAAACAAAGAGGGCAAGACTTTTCTTACAATTCTTGCCCTCTTTGTTTCCTAATGATGGATCACGGAATGTGATCCGAAACGTTGATCTAAAAACTACACACAATCGAATCCAGAAACGCATACATAATTACAATGGATTGTGGAAATCTGATATCATTAACAGGAATATTGCAAATAACATATATATATATATATATATATATATATATATATATATATATATATATATATATATATATATATATATATATATATATATATATATATATATATATATATATATATATATATATATATATATATATATATATATATATATATATATATATATATATATATATATATATATATATATATATATATATATATATATATATATATATATATATATATATATATATATTCATATATTTTTTATTTACAAAGCACTTTCAAGTAATAGAATAAAATAAGCATGAAGGGTAATTGTAACTATATTTTTATTTTACTGTCATATTCTATCTACTGTAATGTAAATTGTACTTTTACATTACAGAGGGAATATCTTTTTTTTTGTCAAATTGATTCCAATACTCAAATTGGGTATTTACAACACTTAAATATCTTCTAATTCCTTAACATCTAAACAATTAAATTGAGATTCTTATACCAAGAATCTAATTCCATTTGTCTTATTGGTCAAATATGTTTGATTGTGTATGAATGATAATTTTTACCCAGAATTGGTTTCTCCACCCAAATTGGGTTTTTATTTCAAACTGAATTTTCTTCCCAAGGAGAATTAATTTTCTTTCAACACTATAGTCTAACTATATAACAGAATTGATTTTTTGATTTATAAGAATATTATATACAAACTATTGACAAAATTTTGCCAGCATAATGGTACAATGCCAAATTATCATAAAAATACAAAACAACAAACCTAGAATTTCTCTAACACCTAGAATCAAAGAAATGATTCAGATCTAATGAGACTAATCCATATCTAATCAAATAAAAATTTTTACCAAATAAAATAATAGAATACACACACAACAAGAATTCCAGACCCTACCTTGAATCCAATGCCAGAAACTGTACTGAAACCCCTGTTGAAGATCTGAGAGTGAGCTTTCTTCCAAATCCAATCTTGTCTGCAAATCTGAAAACTATGATGAAAGCAAAAACCAGATCTAGATGCACAATCAAGCCCAAATCAACAAGCAGCCACAACAAACCAAGAATCCTCAAAAATTCAAGCACACAAACTCTCCAAAAATCTTTTCCAAACCTATCTAATCTCAAAAGAATGCAATCATCTCCTAATTGGAATTCAATTCCCAAATTCATGTAATTTCTAAAGACAACTCAAAAGCTAACTTAGAGTTCAACTCCAAATTAGAAATGACTCATAAGACAACTCCTAATCCAACTCTAATTCCAAAATTGAAAGTAAATATTAATTAATTAATTAAAATATCTTTTAAATGCACAACACAACTTGACTTTTGAAAACTAGTTGTTCACTTTTTGACAACTCTCTTTTCAATTTGCACATGCTAATAATTTAAAATACATTTATTAAATAAATAAAATACTTAATGCATTCCAAAATATGCAATTAAATATTTATTTATTTAATAATACTCACAAACAAAATAAAATCCAATTATCAATAAAATAATCATTTAAATCCAAATAATCAATTATTTGATTTTAATTGAATTTCACCAAAATAAACTTAGGACATAATCAATATTAATTTCCAAATACTCAAATAATTAACTTTAATTTAATTTTTTCAATTAATCATAGGAGCATACTTAATCATAAAATTCAACTATGCACCTAACATTGATAATCCCATAAAAATCACCCACATAATCGACACATCAACTGAAGCCAAACGAGATAAAATCAAACAAAACCAAAACCAAGTAACACTAGAAATGGGTCCATGAACTTTGCCAACTTGATAAATTTGGATAGGGTAGTCAACAGATACTTATCCAACAACTAGGATAAATGGGTTTGGGTTAAGGTTTTGGATCAGTGTTATCTCCCCTCTCTTACCATTTGAGATATTGCAATAGGGCACACTCATCCTGAAAATTTAGGGAAGATGATGCCTGGTACCTACGAACCTGCATACAACACCCGCATGTACAAACATATATAAATATATAACAGACAATGGCGGGGATTGGCCGATCATGTGGATCTCGCAAGCAAGTAACTACGACTCCATCCCTCAACCACATCAAGCACGTCAAACAAAAATGTAAAATAATCACATTAACCATACACATGCCAGTATGGGGTCAGTAAAATCATATACATCAATGTTTTCCTAACATATAATCTATCATCCTAAAGTAATCATAACATTTATAAAATCTGACTAGGGGAGAGGTACTACATTCTTCACTACTGCAGATAGAAAAGGTTTGCCTATTAAGGCTACAAATTTTGATCACTTCTGGTGATCTTACCCTGTTAGGAGTAACATATTAGATTAGCTAGATCTACCTAGTTATAGGATTTAACAACACTATATGAAGTGTGTACTCGGTTAAGAGATTTATACAAAAACTGTTAAGTCTACTCTGTTAAGAGATTTATCAAAACTCTATCACAATTGTTAGAAAGTAATAGGTAAATTATCTGCTAGTTGACAACTCAATTGTCTAAAACAGATCTATAAGTTCTTATCAAAATATCACCTTATCTGTGCTGGTTCTCTGCTCTGATTCTGCTCGCTTGCCTTGTCTGATTCTGCTCAATCTAAAAACCTTTGTACTCTGTTATGCTTGGTAAACTGATTGTCTTGAAGATAGGCAATTTCTTCAAGTGCTTCATGATTCATATATATCAGCTCAACAACCTTATAAAATGGTGCGAACATATACAATATATAGTGTTCTATTTTTGCCGCTTAAAAATTAGGTTACAAAAGAAAATCATAACCCTAAGATCTATGGTGCAAAATAACCTAGATCAACTAATACAAATAAGATAATCATTGCATTTAATGAATATCTTTTACAATAAATGCTCCTTGATCTTGGTAAGTCATTTTACGATCTATTATAACCATTTGCATAGAATAATGTGCCATTTCTGATTACTATGCCATTTACTATGATCATTGGTAAACACTGTATAATTTGCTCGGTGTATACTATGATGCTTGGTGTTTGCTGACCGTTGGTGTCGGTTTTGCTAGTGCTTGGTTAATTGTGTGATGCTCGGTGTAAGGCTTTACCGACTACTCTATCTTACTTCTAGTTACCGACTGTCTCAATATAAATAATCGACTGACCCATTTACTATCCTTTGTTACTAATGACAACCTTAAATGCTCAATATGAGATTAAGAAATCAAGTTGAGTATACAAGAAGCTATCGTCGAGCCAACTCCTTTCTTAAAGCACATTAAACGAGTTTAGAAACTTCGGTGGCTGATAGCAGACTTAAGGAAATAGGAAGAGCACATCACCGATTAGGTTACAGAGTTACAGAAAGAACTCACTCCTTACCTAAAGATTTTTGAAACACGTACTATCAACGCTGAGCAACTTGTGGCAACACCAGAGATTTTGGTGTTGGATAATATCTTTGACATGCATGCACAAGTCGGTCTTGAGCAAATTGCTGTTACCAACTTGAAAGAGGAATGGGAAAACCTCTTGGAGTTTGTGAAGAAAACCCATCAGCACATTTTTGATAAGATGTAAGTATACATTACATATTTTTTTGGGGTATTTGGCATTAGGGTAAAAGCATAATCGAGTGTTACCTTTTGGGCTAACTCAAATCACTCGGCCCAGTTAGACTTAGCCGAGTTATACTCGACCGAGTCTAACATGGCCGAGTACACATAGGTGCCATGTCAAAATAATATTTTTAATATAAAAAGACAGAGTCAAAATAATATTTTTAATATAAAAAGACATCACAAACCACTCATTTGCACTGTATTAGGCTATTTGAGTGGGGCCGACCCCTAGGGGGACTCGGCCCAGTCAGACTCGACCCAGTCAGACTCGGCCGAGTCTACTTAGGTGGCATGCCATGTTGGCAGCCAAACCACCAAAAATACAAAAAAACAAGAATTTTGCACTTCTGTTGTTCCTTTCTTAGATCAAAATAGAAAATGTTAAAAAACTAAAAGTACCCTTTTCTAGATCTCAAAAGTATGATTCTGGACATATAAATTTTATATTGTTTCATCTACAAAACTTTAAACAAATTCGCGAAAAACTACATGTAGGTATATTAAACTTTGAGAAGACATTGATTTGAAAAATATAGAAAAATACTAAATCATTTCAAAAAAATTTTAAAATTATATAGGGCACTAGAGGAGAGAGTCCTCTTCAAGAATATATAATTTATTTGGTTTTTGGTATATTTTTTATAGGGTAAAAGTGACGGGAGATAAAAACTATTGATTTCAGGTAAGGTCGACTTTCAATACTTATAACGGGTAAACTATAGATCAAAAAACTTCTTTCTTTTTTCTTGCACTAGATATACATGTCATCTAAAACATATTCTAAAATTGGAGGGAAAAAAAATGTTTTACTTATAATGATTTGACGGGAAGTGAACTCGCTTATTTGTAGTATTTTTAGGATATGAAAAATAGACCTAAAAAATTAAAAAAATATATTAATTTTTGCTCAAATTAATTTTTAAAAATTATAGGCATAAAATTAATCCTATTTTACACATTTCATTAGTTTACATCATCTTCAAATTCTCAATAGAAATGTGATTTTTATACCCTTGAAGTTTTTCAGTTTTTGTGTTGTTAGCCTCTTCCTTTGTAAAAGGGTGACAACTTATTGTGCTTTTACCCATTATTATCAAAAAGGGGGGAAAACATGTATATGCCAAATAATATATTTTTGATATGTATATTACATAATACTGGGAGCATGCACTGAGGGGGAGTACTTTTGTACTTAGAAGTTTTTTTTAGTGGATATGTATATAACGGAGATATAAGGGATATATAGAAACATTTTGTCCATATACATTATGAAGTTTTGATACTAATGCCAAAGAGGGAGATTGTTAGGCTCATATTGAGCATTTAAGGTTGTCATTAGTATCAAAGGACAGTAAACAAGTCGGTCGGTTATTTATATTGAGATAGTCGGTAACTAGAAGTAAGACAGAGCAGTTGGTAAAGCCTTACACCGAGCATCACACAGTTAACCAAGCACCAGCAACACTGACACTGATGGTCAGCAAACACTGAGCATCGCAGTATACACCAAGCAGATTATACAATGTTTACTAATGATCACAGTAAATGACATAGTAATCAGAAATGGCACATTATTCTATGCAAACGGTTATAACAGATCATAAAATGGTTTACCAAGATCAAGGAGAATTTATTGTAAAAGATATTCATTAAATGCAATGATTATCTTATTTGTATTAGTTGATCTAGGTTATTTTTCATCGTAGATCTTAGGGTAATGATTTTCTTTTGTAACCTAATTTTTAAGCGGCAAAAATAGAACACTATGTATTGTATATGTTCACACCATTTTATAAGGTTGTTGAATTGATATATATGAATCACAGAGTGCTTGAAGAAATTGTCTATCTTCAAGACAATCAATTTATCAAGCAGAATAGAGTACAAAGGTTTTCAGATTGAGCAGAATCAGAGCAGAGAACCATCACAGATAAGGCAATATTTTGATAAGAACTTATAGATTTGTTTCAGACAATTGAGTTTTCAACTAGTAGATAATTTACCTATTACTTTCTAACAATTGTGATAGATTTTTGATAAATCTCATAATAGATTAGACTTAACAGCCTTTGTATAAATCTCTTAACCAAGTACACACTTCATATAGTGTTGTTAAATCCTATAACTAGGTAGATCTAGCTTATCTAATATGTTACTCCTAATAGGGTAAGATCACCAGAAGTGATCAAAACTTGTAGCCTTAACAGGCAAACCTTTTCTATCTGCAGTAGTGAAGAATTTGTGGGTGTCATCCCCACCACAATTTTTACCTTCTAACAAGGGTTTCTGCATTACCAAAATACTTGTGTTATGTGATTTTCATATTGATTTCATATTGTTTACTTTCTTAAGTTAACTAGATGATTGATTTATGCAATTAGATTCAAGTTATTTTGATTGATTATCACAGTATTCAGTTATAGATCAAAAAGATTTTGCAATTAAAGTTTTGAAGACACTGATTCACCCCTCCCCTCTCAGTACCTATCTCTCCTAATTCCAAAAGCTATGTAGTGATTAAAAATATTAAATGAATAAGCTAGGGAGAGCTTATTGAGCTACAACATTTATCTATAGAGTTGTAGTACAAATGTTTGGTATTCTATGGAATATTTCATATTGTGTTGTCATCAATGCTAAAGGGAGAGATTGATAACCTACAACTGATTGAATATCTTGATGAAGTAAATCAACAAGTGAAAGAAAGTGATTAGAGATCACCAAGCTACTAAAGTGATATATAAGGTAATTAAATTAGTCAATATGTAATGTCATTGATGCCAACTAGTTTTTACTATACTTATCATGATGGTTGCTAACATCAAAAGATGAAAAATGGTAAAGGAATGAGATATCTACATGAAGATGAGGTGGATATGGAGATATGGCTAAGGTATACATTGGGTAACTTATTGATGAGTTTAGGACATCATATTGTTGACTGGATTGTATTACATGAATTTGTTATGTATTGAAGATTGAACAAGTTTATCCAGTGGATAATTGAAGATTTTAGTATACACTGAGCCAGTGCAGTGTATACTAAGTAACAGTAATAACCGAGTTAGTATTCACTAACACATTTTGTATTAATTGAGAAAGAGAAACAATTAAAGTTTATAACAACCGACTGAATTGATGAACTAGAAGATTGCTTATGATTCTAAGGTAAAAGATAAAGTTTGTTATGATGATCTAATGACTGGAAAAATTCAAGATTGATCAAATGGAGAAGGATGAAATGTGTTATTGATACATCTTCCGAGGAAGTTTGAAGTGACAAAATGAATGATGGAGATTAAGAGGTAAAATATAATGGATGAGAAGAAAATGGTTTATGACGTCTTTTTAAAGAGACATGAGATTCATTATTGAGTCTGGGATAATTGACTTTGTAGGAGAATTCATGTGGAAGGACTATTTTTCACGCACTACTAATCAAACAGGTTACAGACAACCGTGTAGAACTGCAGGCATTACCGAGCGTCAGAGTACTATTCACTGAGTTGAATATGTTGAAAGATATGAAGGATTGAAGTGATTATTGATCAGAGGAGGTATTTTGAGCTTAGCATAGATTTGAAAATCTACAAATATTAGTTGTAATTGAATCATATCATTATTACATCAGTTTAACCATTTTTACAACTAAATCTATTAACTGAGTGGACCTAATAGTCTTATTTATATTTCAATCTAACATTCTTTGAATGTTGTTGGTTTTCTTGTTGACCCCATAGTGAATATTGGTCAAGAGTTAACTGTTAGTGATAAATCCTCTAACTAGGTCACACCTCACAGTGTGTTTTGTAATCTTTAACAAGGTTAGCTCGTAACTGAGCTCACTTCAAAAGAGTGAAATATTTTGGGTTAGTGGTCCTAGGTGGTTTTTCCCTTAGCGAGGTTTCCATGTCAAAAATATATGTGTTGTGCATTTGATGAGATTGGATTGTTATTTTATGTTACACATTTCATATTTGGATTAATTGGTAAATATAGTATTGAATTAACTGTCAATCGATAGATGAACAAAAAGTTATTGTTGATAGCTTACCGAGTTGATTATTTTCTAGAAAAATATTTGATTATATACATTTGGGAGTTTGGTATTGTAGGATAACTGGAATTAACTAATTCACCCCCCCCCCAGTTATCTAACACTTTCATGTAAAACTGAACCCTCATCTATATAGAGGGGATATTTTCTAGATTTAACGAAGAGAATTTACATTTTACAGTGAGATATATTTTTACATTATGAGATTTGTCTCCTTAAGATACATTTCTTGTGAAGAGAAATGATACATTATGTAACCAGTTGGATTATATCACACTTATTTCTATACAAGTTTAGTTGGTCTTTCATCTTTGTTGGTATTCATCTCTCATTTAATTGATCAATTATTTGTGATAAACTTTTTCTTTTAGATGCTTCAATTTTCTATCTTCTGTTATTATAATTTAATTAAGTTTCAGTTTGATCATTAGTTTGAAGATTGGTTGTCAAGGCTTCAATCTATCTTATTGGTATTTCATGATGAATTAGTAAGTGTTGTGAGAGATAGGAGAAGTGTGTTTAAGAGTGTAGGAAATTAATGAATGTTGTCCACAAGAATAGGGCTTTATGTGGGAGTTTTCAAGATGCTTAGTGCTTGTCAATTTTGGTGCAACTTTGTAAAATTATTTTGAAAAAGTTGCACTTTTTGCAAAAAAAATTCATTGTTACAATGTTGACATTGAAACTTCTTGTAAAATAACCTAACATATATAAATGGGCAAAATAAAATCACTTACATCCTTTATGGCCTTCCTTGGTAATTTTACATTTATTTGACAACCCAGACCTAAACAAGTTCTATATGAGAAACTTTAAAATTTTATGTGGGGAGACAAATATGAATCCAAAATCATATTGATTTGGTCTTGCAGTGAAAAATCAAGAATGCATCATGTTAATCCTAACCTATTACTATCATCATTGAAAAAATAAAATGAATTTATAGGTTTGAAACAATCAAAATGTATTTATAAAGAAAATTTCATATGGTAGTCCAAGGAATCAAACCTAGTATTGAAGATAAACACATATATCTACAAGAACATGATTTCCTAATGCATTGGTAGCACTATGTTTCTCAAACAAATCCTAAAATTAAGATTGAATACATATTATTCAATAAGATTAACAGTGGAGCTTAATGAATCCATACTACATCATTAATGCATAGCCATATTGTTGACATCATTGAATCCATACCATCATCCATTCAATATTTTTTGCAATATTAAAATGTAGTGCATTTCCCTCTTGAGAAAATATACAAAAAATACCTAGAAATTTACAACTGATGTATATTGAAGACTAAGAACACACACACACACACACACACACACACACACACACACACACATAGATATATATATATATATATATATATATATATATATATATATATATATATATATATATATATATATATATATATATATATATATATATATATATATATATATATATATATATATATATATATATATATATATATATATATATATATATATATATATATATATATATATATATATATATATATATATATATATATATATATATATATATATATATATATATATATATATATATATAAACCAAATGTAAAATGTATTCAAATTAATGTGCATGAACATCAAATAATTACCTCTCACTTTTCTCATTCTACCTTTCCCCATCATGACTCCCCTTTGAATTTGTTAATGGAATTGGGATCCCAAATGCGATCTACACAGATCTTTGTCGCGAACTTAGGAAGGTATTTAGTAATGTAAACCATAGTTTGATATACCATATATCCTTCCACTATTGAATCCTCAATATTTTATTTTTTTCAAACAAAGGCCTTCAAACATTTCAAGTGCCTTTAAGCCATCCACATTGACCTTATGTGTACAGGTCCACACATTGGATTTGATCAATACACACAACCTGTCACTAACTCACCATATCCAACATCAACCCTTACACACACTTTTATATTGTATTTTATAGTTATAGACTCTTTAATCTTCTCTTGGACTAAGAAACAACCCCTAGTGCAGCTTTTGAGCAACATTTACAAAATTGTCAATTTTGCAAAGGTGCACTTTTGCAACTTTTTACAATGTTTCGACTTTTACATTTAATGCCTTCACAAATTTGAAAAAAACTGCCTAGACATACCAAAATGAAAATTTTATGGTCTTTTACAACCTTGGTACCCTTTCATGGGTTATTTTACATCTTTTGACCTTATGGGCCTAATCAGGACCTAGTTGACAACTTGAGCAACTTTTTCACAATTTTGACCAAAATGGCATATAGCCTTACATATTTGTTCCAATACACTAATTAGAACTTTAATACATCATGAATGACCTTATTGCATCAAATAATCACAATTATTTACATTTTGAACTTTGACTTCTTGTATGTGTATGTACCTTAGGTGCTTCTACACAATTCGATCTTCCACACTCAAAAATAATTAAGCACTATACCAAGTCTTGTATTCCCTATTGCATTAAAAAGAACACAAGAAATAAGCTAGGGAATAACAATCCTCTATTAATTATCCCAAATAGACATAACTAATCATTTTGATATCCTTCAGTGTATGAAAAAGATAAATTAGGTTATGGTTTTGATTGGCATGCATGCTCTAGGCACTCTCCAATTCCATATTGATTCTTGTGACACTCATAGGGATATGTGGCTCAAAATTCTAGATATGTTTAGGACTATTAATGAGTTTTGTGCACTTCAACTTGAGTCATATTTGACATCTTTAGCACTTAATGCCTTCTCTTCCTTTAGATATCAAAGAGAATTGGAATCACAATCTTCACTGCTTATTCAAGAAATTACACTGAGAAAGACCCGCTAGGGCACCACATTTCTTGCACTATACATAACCATTTCATAAGAAATCAATCACATTTGGAAATCCCACTAAATCCACTTCAAAATACAACAAGATTCATAATTTTTGAATGGTTAATATTGAAGATATATCCAAACCCTTCTTCACATGTCTGCCACTCAACTTTTAAACCCATTTTATGAAAAGTGATTGGATCTTCCTTCATGTTTCAAGGTTGAACTCCTGAATTTTTTTAAAAATAAATTAAAATTCATATAATTCCTTTCCAAATACATTTTGATAGTTATTCCATCTATTCATACACATTAAAATGCATAGAAATGGTAAATACACAGGTATGAATAGAGACATGTACAATTATTAAATGAAATCTTTACTTCCTTTCTTTGAAACTCAAATAAATACATACCAAAGTGACTTGTGATGGGATTAACACCTTCCTTACTTCACTCACAACATTAAAGAGTAATTATATTTACATTGTGTCCCAACTTCTTGACTATCCTCAAATAAACTGTAGATTTAGAGTGAGAGTCATAGGTATGATTGAAACAAACATCTAAACTTCCCCTCTAATAGTATTCCAAATGGAAACCAACACCAAATGGAAATATCTGAAATGAAACCAACACCAAATCTTTATTTCTTCTTCAATCACAATAGTTCTTTCTTATGCTTATGACAAAACTTGACATTTCTCCACAAAAGCCACTCCACAAAATATTTCCAGGACTCTTCTAAAAGTAACCTCTATTTATCCCACATATAAGATAAATATCATTGTTGCATTTTTTTAGGTCACTTCTATCTCTTTCCTATAATATGAATATTGTTGTCATATTTCTTTTTAAAGTGTTTCTCATGTTTGTTTGAA
This sequence comes from Chamaecyparis obtusa, assembly GCA_027943335.1. NCBI lineage: Eukaryota > Viridiplantae > Streptophyta > Pinopsida > Cupressales > Cupressaceae > Chamaecyparis > Chamaecyparis obtusa. Next base: position 6,728 of record BSBK01005677.1, on the reverse strand, counting down.
TCCTGGTAAACTTCATTTTCATCAAAATTATGATGAATGCGAGAAAAATTTAAAAAATCAAATCAAATTTGAGATAAATTCCCTTGTAAAGTCTAACAAAGAAAAACAAATCCCATACTTTGTCAAAAATTTTCATTAGAAAATGACCCCAAATGTATTAGTGTGGTAACACTTTAGAGAAGGGGAAGTGACTGATAAAGTGTGCTAATACTCCCCCTAAGACAAAGCATTTGGAGCACTAACCAGAAGAGGTAGTACTAGGATCTAATACCATAGAGTTCTTTTCACTAGAAACTTTCTTCTTCCATACCATGACTATCTTCTAAGATTCACTTGAAACTTCAATATTCTTATCATTTAAAAACTTCACTAGAGGATTAATAGATTTGAAAGTGTTATTATAATTACCAATCAGACCATATTGAAATAATGGATATTCCTCTATTCTAATCTTACTAAGTGAACCCTAGATCTACATTGGTTAGCCTTATGAATGTAATTATTGTTGGAAACAATTTTCTGAAGGAGATTGTTGGATACAAATTTTTTAAATATGTATTGTCTTTGATGTCACACTATGTCATATCATATATCAATTATATGTGTCTACCGAGTTCATTCGGTCAGCTAAGTATCTACCGAGTTCTCCCGGGTGTCAAAGGAAGTATGATAGAAATCAGTGTTAACCAAGCTTCCTCGGTTATCAAAGGAAAGTCAGTATCTACCGAGTTCACTCGGTCCCCAAAGGATGTTGCAAAATTCACAGAGGTAACCGAGCTCCATCGGTCACCAAAGGAAATCATTTTAAGATTAGTGTTTTACCGAGCACTGTCGGCCATTGAAGGATTTTTATGAATAAAGTTTGTTTATTCCAGCCGATTGTTGTAATGTCTAAAATGATTATTTGTGCTGACTTGACAAATTGAATGAACAATCTGGATGATATATATATATATATATATATATATATATATATATATATATATATATATAATATATATATATATATATATATATATGTATATATATATATATATATGTATATATATATATATATATGTATATATATATATATATATGTATATATATATATATATATATATATATGTATATGTATATATATATATATATATATATATATATATATATATATATATATATATATATATATATATATATATATATATATATATATATATATATATATATATATATATGTATGTATGTATATATATATGTATATATATATAGTCATTCAAGAAGGAAATAAAAGGAAGGATGGGCAGAAATATGAAAGCAGATATGTGTGAATTGTGAAGGATGATCAGATATCCTTGAGGAGTAGCAAAGATATATTCGATCAGAGAGGATCTAAGTGAAGTAGAACAGAGATCTGTAATCAGCAATTGAGTGCATCCTATACAGGTCATTTCATTGTTACTTTCTTATCATTGTAGCAGTGATCTCTAAATCTCTTAATCGAGTTGGTCTAACAACCATATTGTAAATCCTCTAACAAGGTAGCAGTTCCATTGAATTGTTTTAAAGACCTCTTACAAGGCCACTCTTGATAGGGTGATTAAATCCTCTAACAAGGTCACACCTAACAGTGTGTTTTGTAACCTTTTACCGGGTTGGCTTCTAACCGGGCATCACTTCAGAAGAGTGGAAAATAGTAACTAGTTACATTGGTGGTTTTTCCCATATTGGGTTTCCACATTAAATCTGGTGTCTCTTATGCTCTTGTTATTTCGTTATGCATACATATTAATATTTGATGAATGATAAAGAACAAGTATATTTAATGCTCTCTGTAATTACCGAGTTAAAGTAATTCTCTCTGTTTATCGAGTGATAGCAGAAAATATTTGTTAAGATATCTAAGGGATATGTGGAAAGATTTTTGTGGTTAACTGATTCACCCCCCCCCTCTTAGTTACTCCATCTTTATTTCCATCAATTATGACACACATAGGAATTCCCAAGATAAATATTGTTCATTCCACTTTTCGTAATTAGATTAGACACTTAACTTCTACGTTGGTTAGCTTTATGACCTTGAAACTTATGACAATTAAAGAATTGAATACTTTCTCCTTTCTCATCTTACATTCAACAACCTTATGACAAAAATTATTGCAAATGTAACAATAATCATTAAAAGACAAGCACCTTTGAGGATTCAATTGCATGACCAGAGGCCTTTTTTAGATGTATTTAGATTCCTAACCTGATTCTTATTTCAAATTTTAGCTTTAGCTTCGACAACTCCTTTCACTTTTCCTTTGTCCTTCAAATTTGAACACTTATCGATGAATCTTAATCCTTCCTTTTCCTTGTGACTTTTCTACTGGGCTAAAAATTGATCCATAATAGTACTTCTCTCACAAACCTTCACTTTGAATCTCATCTTCCTTAATTCTTGATCCAAATTTTCATTTTCATTCAATTTCTTCTTGATGACATCCTTGAGATTCTCCTAAGCTTTATTTCATTTCCCTATTATCTAATTGATATTGTTTTTCAGATCTCCTTTAGTTTTCTTCCAATCTTCTATCTTCTACTTGAACTCTTCCTTGATAAATTCCATGATGTTTTTTTTCTATCAATCGACTACTTTTCAAAAATTTCCACCGTTTCTTTTGACTCCTTTAGTTCCCAACTTACTTCCTTGTTCCTTGCTTTGAATTTTTGGATCTGACCCCTCATCTTTGAGATACATACATTTGCTTCATTTAGGGTTTCTTTTAGCTCCTCATTCTCTAATTAGATATAAATTTTGATTCTAAGCTCTACAAAAGGGTATTTTTACTTTTATTAATTTTTTGTAGTGAATGAAGCTACAAAAGTTGAAACTTCTACAATTGTGAAGATTACTTGGTGTCTATCTACCACATGGCATGCCACATAAGATAGTTTGGCTGAGCAGGACTTGATATATTTGGATTTGGCTAAATTCCACTTGGTTGAACTCCTTCGGAGTTGGCATCAATGTGAACAGTCAAGTAAAAGAAACCGTTGTTCAAAATTTATAAGATGCATTGAATCCTGTTAAAAAATAGATCAAGGACTTGATTTAGTTGCTACTTGTAGAGCGTTGATGATTATGATTTCTAGTAAGAAGTTGACAAATAGAGGAAAAGTTAAAACAATTTCTAATTATTTAATGTATCTAGAAGAACTATTCAAAGATACATTAGGAGGAGAATGATGCAGGGGCATCCTGGGTGTAAGAGCAATCTTGCATCACCCAAAAATATTTATGTTTTTGTATTCAATAAGGGCTATTTTGTGCAGAGCTGCTATTTATGGAAAGTTACTATTTTTGGTAATTTTCATATGTGCTAAGAATGATCTGATTTCTTTCTTGGAGGTTCATTTTGGTCATATAAGTCTTCCAGTAAAGTTTCATTGCCAAATCAAGTGTATATTGGAAGATATTGAAGATTTTCGGTATTGGCAGCAGGGTACAGAAACTTTGAACTCAGTTTTTGAAGGTTTTAGAGGCCCCGGATGAGGTCAAAAATTTGAGTGACAGGCGCTTGAGCCAGTCAAGCCTGTAGAGCATTTTGTGGGGTTTCCGAAATGGGGTTATAATAGCCGATCGGGTCAACTGGTGATGACTTATGGTCTTCGGAAGTTGGGCCACCTGAAATGGCGGAAAATAATTTTCTTCAAAATTTTTGTTCAGGTTTCAAAGGTTATCTTGAGCCGACTATGATGTAATAAAATGTAAAATAAGTAATTCTAAGTTTGGTCGGCCTTATTGGCTAAAAAAAAAATTCTGGAACCTTCCCAGGCGGTGGAAAATTGTCTATATAAGGAAGGCTGTATTATTGTCTTAAGCGGTTCAGAATAGTTCTGGGTAGTAGATCTGGGTAATAGTTCAAGGCTTTGTCCTACAGAATATTGTAAGGGAATGCCCATGTGGCTTTGCATATTGTAATTCTGAAAGTTTGTAATTCCACATTTGTGGAGATAACAAGAAGCCAATTTTCTGTTCTTGCATATGGTTGTTGTTTCTCTATATCTGTTATGTGTTTGTGGTATTAAGGGGAGCACCTTTCATCAGGTGGTATCAGAGTAGGATTTCTTGAGTGTGTAAACAGATCACCGACTGTGAGGCAGTTTGCACAGGATTGTGGCTAGGGTTTCAACGCGCATCACGAAAATGCCTCCACGAAGGGAACGTGGCGGAAGAGCTGGTGTTGTAACACCTGAGGTTAGAGAGCTGCAGAGACAAGTGCGAGCATTGCAAGAAGAGATTCGCAGAGGAATGAAATCTTAATGTCAGAGATGAAAGCGAGGATGAAGCCGAAGAAGAATATCAAGAAGGAGAAGTTGAAATTGTGAACCAAGAGGAAGAAAGACTTTTTCGGGCGATTTCCAAGATTGGAAAAAGATCTAAGATTGAGGTTCCTACATTTTCTGGAAATCTTAACCTAGAGGAATTGATCGACTGGATCAATGAATGTGAGGAATATTTTGAGTACGAAGATGTTGAGGATCCTGATAGGGTCAAATTTGTGAGGCCAGATTGAAAGGTCATGCGAAGATCTGGTGGCAAGAAATTCAATTAGAGCGAAATAGAAGAGGGAAAGATAAAATCACAAGATGGGATCAGATGGTGGATAAATTGAAGTGAAAGTTCATTCCTGTTGATTATGAGCTTGACCTACTGAAGAAAATGCAGAGTTTGAAGCAAGCAGAAAGATCTGTTCAGGAGTATACAGAGGAGTTCTACCGACTTCTCATCAGAACAGGCCATGCAGAAGCTGATAAGGAGAAAGTTGCCCGATACCTTAATGGGTTAAGGCCAAGCATTCAAGAGGAGCTGAATCTGGTTCGAATGAACAGTATTGAAGAGGCATACCAGTTTGCCCTAAAAGTAGAGGAAAAGCTGAACAAGAAGTTTGAGAGTAGACAAAATGGAAGAGGTCATGGTGGACGATCTAGTGGACGGTCATATGGTGGCCGAAATGAAGATCCGAAAAAGAAGGATGAGGCCAGTAGCAGTCAGAATCAGTGAGGAAATAATTCCAATCGTTTCCAGGATCAGAATAATAGAGATCAGAGAGGAAGAGGAAGAGGACAAGGATCTGGAAGAGGTGGCTTTCGTGGAACATGTTTTCACTGTGGAGAAGAAGGTCATAGGGCATTTGAATGTCCTCAGCACCAAGGAAGAATAGACAGGAGAAATGAAGGCCAGGCCAGAGTTGCACATGTAGATGAAGATGCCAGATCATCAAATTCTGAAGATGTTGAAAGAGGAGAAACGTTGATTAACAGAAGAGTCCTGTTTGAGTGGTGAGAATGAACCTGAGCAAAGAAGGAGCCTGTTTCGCACCAGGTGCAAGTGCGAAGGTAAATGTTGTGATGTGATTATTGATAGTGGAAGGACTGACAATTTGGTGTCAGAAGAGATGGTGACAAAGTTGAACCTCAAGAGACAGAAAACACCCACATCCATATCGGATTGCCTGGGTACAGGATGACCACAAGGTCATGGTCAATGAACAATGCCTGGTGAAGTTCAAGATTGGTGGATACCAAGATGAGGTATTGTGTGATATCATATCTATGGATGCATGTCATATGTTGTTGGGTAGACCATGGCAGTTTGACAGGTGTGCTGTACATGATGGTTGTGCGAATACCTATTCCCTGACAAAGGATGGAGTGCGACATAAGCTAAAACCATTGAAGGAGACTAAAGAAAAGGTATGTGGTAATGCAAGGATAACTTTTTTTGATGGAAGAAATTTCCTAGATGGTATGAGGCATGAGCATGTATGTTTTGCTTTAATTCCAAAAGCTGGTAAAGAGGAAGTAGAAGATGTTCCTGTAGAAGTTGCAGATTTGTTGAATGAGTTTCAGGATATTGTATCTGATAACGTGCCTGATGGATTACCACCAGTTAGGAAGATCAGTCATCAGATGGACTTGATCCTAGGAGCGAGTTTCCGAATAAGGCAGCACACAGAATGACACCTACAGAAAGTGAGGAGTTGATCAGACAAGTACATGAACTGTTACAGAAAGGATTGATCCGTGAGAGTCTGAGTCCCTGTGCTGTACCAACAGTATTAGCACCAAAGAAGAATGGAGAATGGAGGATGTGTACAGATTCTAGGGCAATAAACAAGATCACAATGAAGTACAGGTTTCCATTGCCACGAATGGATGATATTATGGACTGTTCGAGTGGAGCTGTGTATTTCTCAAAGATAGACCTGAAAAGTGGATATCATCAGATTCGGATCAGAGAAGGAGATGAATGGAAGACTGCCTTCAAGACAAAGGAAGGACTACATGAGTGGTTAGTCATGCCTTTTGGGCTAACCAATGCACCGAGCACTTTCATGCGGCTCATGAATGAGGTTCTGAAAGAATTTCTAGGTAAGTTTGTCATTGTTTACCTAGATGATATTTTGATCTTTAGCAAGACATTGGATGAGCATATGATGCATATTCGTATGGTATTTGAGAAGTTGAGAGAAGAGAAATTGTTGATTAATTTGAAGAAGTGCAGTTTTGTGAAGAAAGAGTTGGTGTATTTGGGATTTGTAGTTTCAGCAGAAGGTCTAAAAATGGACCCAGAGAAGGTACAGGCTATCCTTGAATGGCCTACTCCAAGGAGTGCTACTGAGGTAAGATCTTTTCATGGTCTAGCTAGCTTTTACAAAAAGTTTATCAAAAATTTTAGCAGTATTTGTGGACCCTTGACT